>ONZH01000855.1:0-41555 GCA_900303285.1 Rhinella marina
GCCAAACATTTTTTCCGGAGTGTCAACTACAGACACTAAAAAAATTTTCAGGAGCGTCAACCACAGACACTCTAAAACAATTTTTCAGGAGCGTCAACTACAGACACTCTAAAACAATTTTTCAGGATCGTCAACCACAGAAACTAAAAAATTTTTTTTTTCGGAGGGTCGACTTCAGACACTCCAAAAAAATTTTTTTGGGAGGCTCACCTACAGCCATTTGACTGCAATCTCAGTCGGACAAAGGCATTGGTGGTGTCACCGCCATGCTGTGTCAGGCTAAATGTTTGGGTTGTTCACCTGCTACCTCAGTCTAACTCGATCACTCTGTTGTCACCGCTGCCATACAGGGTCACGCTAAAGTTTTTATGTGCTTTGCCTGCTACCTCACTCTAACTCGTTCACTCAGTTTTCACCGCCATAGTGGGTTGCACTATAGCAGCCCAAGTCTGCACAGTCCTTTTTTCTCTCTAACTGATCGATACTACACGTCACATTAGAAAATACGTTTTTTTGCTCTCAGTTAATACACATATAGTTGAAAAAGTTCAATGGAACAATTTTCTGGTTTGAACTATACCAGGCCGAGTCTGCACAATCCTTTGTTTCTTTCTAATTGCTATATACTACACTTGACGTTAGAAAATACGGTTTATTGCTCTGTTATACAAATATATTTGAAAAAGGTCACTGTGGGACAATTTTCTTGGTAGCTCTATGCCAGGCCCAGTCTGCACAATCCTTTTTTTCTCTCTAATTGATATATAATACAGTTATATACACAAAATTTTGAACACAGCAGGGGTGCCACCACTACCAGCCTAACCACCACCAGCATGCGCAGGCATATGAGTGCTAAACACCCGACTCAATGGAACAAAGGCCGTTCACCTCCTGCAGGTCACACCACTGCTCCTTCCCCTGTGTCACTTGCTGCCTCTGCGAGTCAACTCCCCGCCCAGGACCCCGGCACGAGTGCCTCCTGCCCGAAAACTACCCCTTCGCCTCCACGATCCTCCACACTGTCCACCAATGTGTACCTGCGCAGCGTTCAGCTGTCATTAGATCAGACATTGGAGCGCAAGCGAAAATAAAGTTCCACCCACCCACATGCACAAGCCCTCAACGTCCACATACAGGGCCATGCTAAATTTTAACGTGCTTCGCCTGCTCCCGTAGTGTAACTCGGTCACTCTGTAGTCACAGCCATACAGGCCACGCTAAATTTTAATGTGCTTCGCCTGCTCCCGCTTTGTAACTCGGTCATTCTGTAGTCACAGCCATACAGTGCCACGATAAATTTTAATGTGCTTCGCCTGCTCCCGCAGTGTAACTCGGTCATTCTGTAGTCACAGCCATACAGTGCCACGATAAATTTTAATGTGCTTTGCCTGCTCCCGCAGTGTAACTCGGTCACTCTGTAGTCATAGCCATACAGGGCCACCATAAATTTTAACGTGCTTCGCCTGCTCCCGCTGTGTAACTCGGTCACTCTGTAGTCACAGCCATACAGGGTCACCCTAAATTTTATTTGTGCTTCGCCTGCTCCCGCAGTGTAACTCGGTCACTCTGTAGTCACAGCCTTACAGGGCCACGATAAATTTTAATGTGCTTCGCCTGCTCCCACTGTGTAACTCGGTCACTCTGTAGTCACAACCATACAGGGTCACCCTAAATTTTATTTGTGCTTCGCCTGCTACCTCACTCTAACTCGTTCACTCTGTTGTCACCGCCATACAGGGTCACGCTAAATTTTATTTCTTCTTCGACTGCTACCTCAGTCTTTTGGCCACTCTGTTGTCACCGCCATGCTGTGTCAGGCTACATGTTTGGGTGGCTCACCTGCTACCTCATGTAACTTGGTCACTTGTTGGTGTCACCGCCATGCTGTGTCAGGCTTATGCCTGCGTCGTGGGGCGGGGGATAGGACAGCAGTGCCAGCATGGGCATGGGTTATGGACCTACGTTGAACCTAGTTGGGTGCTTCCCTAACACGTGATGGGCATGTGTCTCGCCCTTCTTGGTCTGGGTGAGCACAATTGCCTTGAGGGTCACCACCAGGCTGTTGCCCGAGAATTTGGGGTAATGGTGGGATTAGGCAGCCTCAGAGGCATCCATGCATGCTACCCCTGCTATTTCCTGTTCATTTCCGTGGTGTTTCCATCATTTTCTGAGGTTTCCAGGTTTTCACCCAGCCTTCCCTAAGCAGAGCCTTGGTCCCCTGCAAAAAATGCTTGAGTCTCCCATTGACTTCAATGGGGTTCGTTATTCGAAACGAGCACCCGAGCATCGGGAAAAATTTGACTCGAATAACGAGCACCGAAGCATTTTAGTGCTCGCTCATCTCTAATTATGAGAAATATGATTCTGTAAACTGATCAAATCAAGATGAAATTCTTTGGCCTCAAAACAAACATGGTACCGGTTCATCCCTAAGTTGAAGCATGTTGGTGGCAGCAGCAGTGTAGATTTTTCTCAATTACACAAACTCGAAGACGAGTCAAAACCAAGTGTAAGATTAACTGAGTAAAAGTATATAAGCATGCTCCAAAGTACTCTAGAGCTCAGGCTGGGGCAAATATTCACCTTCCAATAGGACCTAAGCATATAGCGAAGAAAATGCAGCGTTTTCAGAACTGGTCTGTGAATGTTCTCGAATGGTCCAGATGAGTAAATATATCTCTGGAGAAAAGAGCCATTATTTGATGCTCTACATCTAGCCTCAAAGAGCATGAGAGAACCAGCAATGACTGGGAGAAGATCCAAAATCATAATTGTGTGTAGTTGGTGCACAATGTTCCTCAAAAAGTACTGAGCATGTAAATAACACACTGTTTCAAAGACATGACTTTTAGTGTATATATGGACACTTGTGTAATTCTATAATCCACAATTCACCGAAGTTCACCAAGAAATTTGATTAGTTCTGAATTAATAAATCAGGTATACCAAGGCCACTCTGCCTAATAATATTCTTCCCACTCAGTAGCCCAATCTCAGTGCAAAGGCTTGGGTATTTAAAAATGGCGCCTACTGGCGCATCCAGCGGGCACCATAGCTTTTAAAAAGCAGACACCCGCCACTAATGTCTGAAACCAGCAATAATGTCAGTCACTGACTTTTAACTCTTTAGTTGCAATGGTCATCCAGGTGTATGCAGCAGCCCCTGACCTCCTGTGTGATGATACCAGAGATTGTACACAGCATTTATTTGAGAAAACCTTTCTCAAAGCAATAAAACTGAGGAATTAACAACAGGGATGACAATAATTAACTATGAATGTCCGTACACTGCACAGTGATGTACACAGTGATCTCCCTGCACTGTCCCTGCAATATCCCTGCACTCTCCCTCTCCAAAATTGTCCTATTAACACTTTGCAGCAATACTGTCCCTAGCACATGAGCGCTTGTCACATCTCTCCTTATGCTCAGCTCACAGGACAATGTCAGAGACCATGTGGGATAAGGCTTTGTCGTGGTGTGGGGTATGAGGGGGTGCGGAAACACAGGCTTAACGAACTTGAAATGCACACACACAGTTTTATTTTCCTTCCTTGTCGATCCAGCAAGGGTTAAGTTCAACACAAACAGCTTTTCTCTTCAGCAATGACACAAAATAAACGGCAACAGAGAGTCTTCCCGTCTGGGGTTTTTTGACACAATAGAGGTCTGCACCTCACCTGCTCTGAGGTCTGCTCCCTCCCTGGGTCACTTGGATTAAGGTTTCCAGCAATACTGCAGCAGCTTCCTACACCCGGAGCTGCAGAGAGGACTAGCAATGCTCTCTCTGGATGAACTCAATTCAACTGACCCAGGCCAGGAGTTTTATAGAGGTCTTAATGACCTGAATAATCTCACCTGTGCTTTTGCACAGATCTATCCAAAATCCTGGAGTGAATGGGAGAAAGGGAGCGGTCAGTTCCCACTGCCATCTACCAACCACTCCCAATGTAATCCGGGCCCATATTATCAGAGAAACAAAGGTGTGCTCAGTTCTAAGCTGCCTGAGCCCATTACTCCCCAGATTCCAGCAGGTATCTGAGTGCGATGATCCACCGTTAACCCTGCGGCTGCCTTGCTACAGCTTTTATAGGGCTTTGACATCACAGGGGATAGCTACCTGTGGACTGGCTAGCTGCACGGCATTATGAGTGATATCACATTCCCAGACTTCTTACTTTCACTTTGTAACAAGTGCAGTATCAGGAAATACTGATTAGTAACCACGAAGAGTGAGTAAATTCGGCTTAGTTGCAAATCGAAGTTTTCCTGAACTTTGGACCAAATTACACTTCTAATGCTTCACTTCACTCAACACTAACAATAATAATATTTCTGGGTACTGTAGTCCACCCATTCCATTGATTACTTTAGTTGCCATCCTCTGAACCCTCTACAGATCTGCTCAGTCTGTCTTGTTCACAGGAACCCAGAACTGTACACAGTACTCCATGTGTGGTCTGTCTACGACATGTTGCATGTTTGCATGTTTACCGGGTTGTGGCCATATCATTATAGTGAATAGAACTCACGGGTGTCAGGTAGTGGCCGGCAGTGCCAGATCCAGATATCTCCAGTAGGCTTCTCCCTACAGATACAGCCTTCCAGAGGTGCCTAATACTGGTGTAAAACTAGGCTTAGATTTCATAGGAATCCAACATGCTCCATCTGATGCTGTTTTATGAAAGTATTCTCCAGCATGCAACACTGTAGAAGGACATAATATTGTGGTGCAATAAGTGCCCGCAACATCCTAGTACAGAGCCTGTACAGGTCTGTACAGGTCATGTTACATTAAACATCTAGCAACTAAAGTTCTTTTTCAAGAACGTTCTTATATCCTGAGATCTGCTAATTATTTCATTTGTTCACACCAGTAATACAGTAATATCATTTGGTAAAAAAAATAATATCTTTTAGGAACAATTGACATGACTGACTGCTTTGCACTTATTTTTGATTTGCAAATTTTGGAAGATATGGTGATCAGTTTTAGAATATGAATTTACAGGATGGTGACTAAGGATTGCTTTTAACTCCTCTTTGGCCCTTAAATAAGCTAATGCCAAGCTTTTGTGGCCAATATTGCATCTGCTTGTGGTGAATTGCCAAGTACTATTCAATGTGTTCAGCTCAAACAGACAGGAACTGCACTCATGTACTCACTCACTGCCAAAGAGAAACATGTATTAAATGGCTTGGAAGCTGTGATGTGTAGCTTCAAACCCTATATTATAAAGGCAGCTCAATGTGTTTAATTGTGCCATTTACAGCAATGATTTTATACAACAATTGAGCCTTTTTTCCTTTTACTTCCAAATATATACAGAGGCCCCCAGGCCATAGCAGCAGTTGTTGCACTTTCTGCCATTTCCTGTTTTTATTTTTCCTCTAAATTCCACTATTGTATCCAAGGAGTGAAAATAAAAAGCTTTGGTATAATAAAGCAATTGTTTTTTTCCTATCTCCTCTTTAACTACTCTGAGCTGCAAAAATGTGATGGGGCGAACGGACAGAGAGACGCAATACTTGTTGTTCTCTAGCATTGGAGGAACGTGACTCAGATATTAAATAACATCTTTCTGTTATTGATGTAAAGCTCTTGTTTACTAGAAGCCGTATGAAGTGAGCAACCGGTAAGAATGGCTTCATGACTGATAACTCACTTATGCCTGTGCCTATAAACATAGGATCACGCATATCGACATGCTCGCTATCTGGACTGCCCTGTGTATTCAGCTGGGATGATTGCAGTTCTAAGCTTTTAATCTAAAAACTAAAAGTTGCAGACAGTAGCTACCACCGTTACCATGGTAACCTCAAATTCAAACATTCAACAGCGAGAGGGCAGGAATCCTTTAAACATCAATCATCACTTCAGCCCTTTTTCAGAAATCCTCGTCTGAAACCAGAACATGCTATGATTTTAAGACATGAAGAGACAGATGTTTGATACCAAGATTTTATGTTAGGACGTATATTGTACTACATCAGTCCACACCCTTTTTATGTCATTTATGCAAGCCATTTTAATGCATGGAAACAAGTTTAGGGTTATCATTATTGGTTGGGCTTCGTAGCTTCTCTATTTCTCTGTACTGTTTTTTTTTTTTTTTATGAATCTTTGTCAGTGTATCTATGGTAATAATGAACTGTCAGAGCACAAGGGTAAAGCTCTGTTTACAGTAGCTCCATTCTCCGATCTGTCAGTTTCCTTTCCTTTTTGAAGGCACAAATTGCTTAGTCTGCTGCGCTATTCTAGACATAAAAAGAAAACCAACAAAAACCTGATGGACTCCATTATATGTCAATCTGATTAGTTATTTTATTATTTCTTTGGACCTGAACAAGTGGAATAAGTTGTGGGTTTCTAACACGTGATCTATTGACTAGTGATTTACTAACATTGTGTACTGCAATTCATATAATGTCATTATTTTGCAGCAGAGTGGTGAACTATAAAAATTCCCTCTATTTTGTTCACAACTTTTCAACAATAATCACATAGTGGGACATTTATTAAGACCAGATTATTATACAGAAGTCTTCATCTAACCCCAGATGGCATCAGACTAGGAGACACACCTTAATAATTGTGGGGCATCTGTCCAGGTCCAAATAGGAAATCTACACCCGCAAGGAAGTTGGTGTAGCTTCCAGGCATAGATTATGATAAATGTATGGGCTGGCTATAGCCACCTCTGCCCCACCAACTCCCCACCCATCTCTGCCTACATTTTGGAACAGTGGATAATGGGGCTCTAAACACCCCAAAACTGTAAGATTTTTCTCACAAATGGTGGATGTTGAGCTTTATGACATTTTTAATGCCAGGGGATGATGTTTTGGTGCACAGGGGTATAATAAATACCCGTAATTTATTATTTTGTTTTCTTTCCCCCATGGATAGTGAGGGAGGTTATTATTATTATTTTTCTATTTTGTTATTCAGTCTCTTTTTATTGAATAGACTACATTACTCAGTGTCAAATAAAAACATAGTGTATTCCCCTGATTTATGAGATTTGGGAAAAATAGACTTAATGTAACTAAACCATGATAAAGATATATACAAAAATAACATACAGAGTAAAGTAATTAACAGTCACCAAAGCCATGAAAAAATGAGCGAGCTCCCCATCAACCAGTTCCCAACATGGTACCTGGCTGATGCCCATATCATACAAAGGAAGTAGTAGCAAGACATATCGTACCCTGATGAGTTCCTCGGTGGAGCTCAGCTCTTTGTTACCTAGCTAGATGTTTTCTAGCCTTCTGGCCCCTCCTAAAGGTCTTCAGTGTGCAGTATGCATCAACTACATTATAAGAAATTACGGTAAAGAGAAAGAACCACTAAAATACTTTTCTATACACATAAGAATATAACAATTTGAGACTCACAGATTTTGAAGGTAAATGCAATGGTGGTCAAGTAGGAATAAAATTAGTGAGATCCAGAATATATGGAGAAATCACAGAGCAAAGACAAACAAACACTCATTTGTGTGGAAAGTTGCTTTATTGAATATCAAAGTGCATTACAATCAACCACTAGACAATAGAACCAGGGTGTTGTCTTGTCTTGCAACAACATCAGTAGCATCCAGCAAGTTTATCCAGTCGAAGCAGATAAGACGTGATCGTGGTACAGGAAGGACCGAAACGTTGGTCTTGCCAAGTTTATTATAGCTGGATGCATTAATAAAAGTTAACGCATATATTGACAATTGAGTGCCGTGATATTCTTCTTAATGATATTCAGATTTCTTCCAATCACTGAGCACCAGGGGCGGATTGGGAACTTAAAGTGGCCCTGGAAAACATACTAAAAGTGGCCCCGTTTTGTAGTGGGGTCCAAATTGATGGAAGGCAGGGCCAACAATACAATACTGTGGCACATTATACCACCTCAACAGAGCAAATACCACAGCCCAGCACAAAATATTGCCAGCAGCACAAAATACTTCCCCAAAAACTTCCACTGGCCAGCAGTGAGTAAGACCCAGGCAGGCCCAGGGGGGGCATCGGTCCATTGGGAAATTTCCCTGTAAGGTCTATGGCCAATCCGCCCCTGCTGAGCGCCGGATTAACTTCTCTTTAGCCTCTTTAGGTATAAGATATAGACATGTACCTACAACTTTGAACTTCATTTGGATTAATTTCATATTAGGTATATGCATCAGAGCTATTTTCATTTTAATACAGGGCTGACAACTTCCTATTTGCAACCACATATTTTCCAAACGAGAGCTCCAATTTTTGAAATACAGTAAAAAATAGTTGTCAATAATATGGGTATGTACACAAAGAAGAGATGAGAGCAAGGAAAACAAGGCAAACTCTTGGCATTGGAAATGTTCAAAAATGTAAAGGTAAGTATATTGGCTGTGTGAAGGGAAGCATGAGATGAATGCACCATATCAGAAAAAAACTATGATCCATTTATAACGAAATAGTATATTAGAAAAATAATGAGCACATAATCTGGAAAAAAACTGGAAGAAACTGGTTATTTTCAATGTTGGATGTGTTTTCCAAATCAACTGGTAAGTTCATTAAACAAGTACTAAACATAGGGAAGAATAATAAAAGTAAAAAAGATGTACTGTACACTTTTCCTCTTTCAACATGGTTTTTGACATGCTTCAGAAAGAAATAGTCTTCTAGAAATCCTGTGTACAATACGGGGCTTCATTTCCTACTTTTCGCTTTACCTGTCATCTGATGAATCTCCAAGGGGGACAGTGTTTAATCAAGGGGGGTTTGATATTCACTGTGTCCTAGTACAGAAATGAGAGGCTCTTACTGCAGGCAGTTGTCTAACTGCCAAACACAGGATTGTAAGGCTATATGGGGAAATCGTTGATCTTCTGGGACATGTAAACATTTTCCTACATACAGTATTTCTTAGTTTTTATTCTATTATGGGACAAAATTGGGGTAAAAAAAGAACAATAAAAGAAATGTCCATGTGCTTTTTGTATGTTTAGCATTCTTTTATACTATTAATGAAAGTTAGACTGAATGTTGACAGATAATTGTGCTCTTCATTATTTATTTTATAAAGGAAGTTGTGATTTGAAGTCAGATAAATCTGACAAATAAGATAGTTAGCCAAGCAACTAAACACAGGATATTACAAACTAGAGATGAGCGAATCATTCAAAATTCGCTTTGCCGAATATTCGGCAAATTTTTGACAAGATTTGTATTTAAACGGACTTATTCGTCGAATCTACGTAAAAAATAACAAAACGTTTTTTGCGAACATTCCTGCCCAAATTATGTACGTACAGTCAGCGTAGTTAAAAGTACGCAATACATAAGCATTAGCGTACAAAAGTGCGTACAAATGCTTAGCGTACTATTGCCACGCGAATGCGTCATATGCACAAGGCTAGGCTGCAGTGTACAATCTTTAGAGGCAGTCCATATAAACTAGAAAAATAAGGTGCTCACTGCTGCTAGCTATCAATAAGTGAATAATTTACTAAAAACACTGTACAATAAGTGCATAATAGGACACATTGCAGTACCAGAAAAAGAATACACACAATGGGCTTAAGTGCTGAACTATTAAAAACAGTGTAGCTAAAATACAGCAAAGACATAAGTATGCAAACATTTTAATGCAATCAATTTCACATTTGCAAGCATAAAAGGCTCATATATACGTTTGAGTCTCTCCTTATGGCTTCTAGTTGGCATGATAAAACACTGTCTGTCTGGAACACATATTCCAAAATTCAATTGTAATCCACGTGAGGTAAAATTGTAATCCAAACAGGTAATGTGTAATCCACATGGAACAGGGAATTTTCTGCAGAATGGGGGGAGTCCTAACAGCCATGCCCATCTGGGTGAGAGTCAAACGGGGGAAACACAAACTAAACAAAAACAACTGCCAACTAGCATCTCACCCGTCAGGTGCAGTCCATGGTGTGGATAGTCCCATAGGTCCTCCTGCAGTGTCCTTGACACTGCCAGTAGTTGTGTTCCTCATATGAGGGACCTGAATTCCTCCTCGCTCGAGCTGCTGCTGAAGCTCCTCAGAGGACGCTCCTGCCTCTTGTAGCCATGCTCGCTGCGGTGGTGGAACTCCAGTGCCCATCTTCTTCCTAAAGTTGGACTTGACCAGGTCCGGGTGGTAGTGATGCTGGCGAGCTCTGCAGCCATTTTCGCTTTTCCGGATGCTTCTGCCGGGACAGCAGGGGTAAGGACTTCCGGCTGCAGTGGTTCTGGAAAGGTTGCATCCAGGGAAGAAGACCCAGCTTCCCCGGCTGCTGCTTGCTTCATCTTCTACGGCAGCTGGTATTGGTGGATGACCGTGGATTGGAAGGTGAATGATAATGTGGTCAGCTGACCCAGCTGTAAGGACTGTGGTGGTGGTGGTGGTGGTAATGACAGTCCAGGAATCAGAGGTTCCGGCTGAGGCTGTGGCTTTTCCCTGAACCAGAGAACGCCATCTGGGAACTCCTGCCGGCAGCGTAAGCATCCTGGACCTGGTGGTTCATCCATCCACACTTCAGGTTCTGTTGTAGGCACCAAAGGTTTTGAAAGGAGGGTAACCCCGGTCGCAAATGGGCCTTTCAGAGACGCCATGGGGGTGTACTCCACCTGATCCCACACGTACAGGCTATGACGATGTTGTGGCAGGTACGGCCGTTTCACCGACCTGAGGCCCACAAAATATTCCTTTCCATCCTTGCCATCCTGCAGGAAGCCAGACCCTCTCCCAACGGAAAACCAAAGCAGAGTTCCCTTTTGGCGTTCCAATGAAGGATCTCCCGGCCTAGGGTGGTCGAGTACCTGGATGACCCAGTCCTCCACTGCAGTTTTATAGTCCCAGAGGGTCTGTGCATGGGCCATCACAGATGGTGGAACAATTGGGTTCTGGTGTATGGAAGAGGTGGATCTCCTCCTGGGCGGCAAAGTGGATGCTCCAGCTGCCTCCACCGCATGAGCCACAGCAGACGCTCCAGCCGCACCAGCCACAGCTGACGTTCCAGCAGCAAGAGCCACAGCAGATGCTCCAGCCGCCTCATGAGCCACAGCAGACACTTCAGCCACCTCACAAGTCGAAGCATCAACAACCTCAGCAGGTGGTAAGGAAGACACAAGCACTGAAGCTGGGTTTCTCTGGTAGAGTTGTGACACCCTGATGTCTGGAGCGGGCGGTGGTTCAGGGAACTCGTCCCCAAAAAAATTTTGTTCCAATTTGGGCGCAGCTGTTTTTTAGCCATGATGATGCTTGCCTCTTGCTCTGAAGTCAGCGCTGGTCCAAAATGGCTCAGACTTCAGAGGAGGGTGGAGTACTGAGGGAGGAGTCTTCACTCCCTATACGTGCAAAACAGATCCCGGGGGGCCGGGCTGTTTTTTTCCAGTTCTGAGGGGGGCGTATCTTCACTTTCCCGCTCTTGCGTGGGCGTATCGTCATTGTCCCGCCTCACGCAGAATGCATACGTTTCTTACATCACACTACTTCATAATAGGCAGCGGCTGCCAAAGCAGAGCAGCACAGTTACTAAAACATTACTAACCAAATAATAACGGTAACTAAACACCAAAAATCAACTCAAAGCTGATTACTTCTTATTTGAATAGAATTAAGACACTATAGGGATCGTTTATGAAACAGAAATATGCCTACATTTGTGCTGCAATCTGTGACTTTTCCCGCTTATGCCAGGTCTAAAGGTGTGAGCGGGGAAGATGTCTTACATTTAGAAGTGGAGGTGGATCCACCGAAGTCATGAAGAGGCCTGCATCTAAACCGCTGTTTATAATAAATGTGCCCCTATCTCCCTAGCTCTATTATCATTTTTGGCCTGGCATATAAAGGAAGAGGCAATGTTGTGTAAATTATCAGGGAATCAGCAGCACTTTTTCTGTACTCACTAATGCTATTTCATCGAGACTTTGCCCTCCACAGCTGTCTTGAGGCAATGCAAATGCTTGAACCCTTCTCAACACAGAGCAAGTATTCACACATGAATGCATTTAGCTTCCATGTGTAATTATAGCATTATATATCTCCTAGTCTTGGTTGGAACATTGCCTGACTTTTTCCAATAAATATTAGCATTTGACAGTATTTAAGGGTTTTTTTTTACACATCAAAATGTTTTGAAAATGAATATCCTGATTCTTGATCAACAAACATTTAAAGTTTTTTTTGCATATTTCAATATTTATACAAATAAACAGCACATCATTAAAGATAATTGTACATTTCACGTTTCCATTATTTATGCAGAATATCTGTTGAAAATGACTGACTGCCTTCCTGACAGTGCAAAGCGAGGCATAAAATAACGGAAAAGACAACATACTGTCTGTATCTGCACAATGAAATTAAAACAAAAGTTCAACTAGTCAGCAGCAATTAATGTCTAACCACAGATGGCCAAGCAAGAAAGCACTATTAGCATTTTCTATTAATAGCCGAGACACCTAAGACTAAGGTTTAACTTACAACTTGCGTCATTCTACAAAATAAAGGTCCGGAGGAAAAAACAATGTTGGAATATTATGAAGTGTGAAGATTTGCTTTAGTTCACTTATTCTTTCTCTTATTTTTTTACAGCTAGACCAATGAGTTTGAGAGTTTAATTTAAAGTGACTGAACAAGCCCAGTTAAGTCAGTGTTATTTCTATTCCAAAAAGTAGAAGGCAAGTTATTTTTTGCTTCCATTTTCTTTTTTTTTTCATTTGGCTAGTTCCACTGGTATTAGAGTACGCCTTCTTTTGTAGTAACCATGACTCTGATATTCCTTGACATCAGTAACTTGACTTAAAAGTTTCAACTAAACATCATTAGGTCATATTCGATATTTGGCATTCATAGAGGCATAGCAGATACTTCTTGAATTGTTTCATCTCCTATAACTATCACTGATTCTGTACTTGAGATCTTCAAGAGCAATGAACAAAGAACCTCTTCAGAAAGCCTACTGTATGCAACAACTTAGTTACTACAATATAACCTGGGCAACTTCTGCCCCCACCTGTCATCTCCTTCCCCTTCCCTTGTAGGCTGTAAACACTCGTGGCCAAGGTCTTCTCACCTTTGTATTAGTCCCTCACACATTTAGTGCAGGCTTATTGTACTTGTTTTATCTTGTACTTTAACATGATTACAGTGCCCTAGCATTAATGACACTTTAAAATTAAATAGTAATATTATTAACTAGATTCTTTAAAACACATATAAACTACTCTTGACATCTTCATCTAAAACCAAATAATGCAATGTTTCCTGTTTCCACTTTCTTAGTATAGTGTTTACAGCCATGGAAATGGCCCCTTTTTGTCCAAATGCGATGTACTATATCCATAGACATCAATGAGATAGATCTATGCAAAAACTGTCTCCTTTGGCATGCTGTATGCCTGGCAGAGTTACATCTGGATATCTTTGTATTGAACAGATGGTGCAAAGTTAAGAAATCATTATCTATCCACAGGATAGTAGACCACTAACTGATCTCTGGCCATATGACCACTAGGACCCCCACTGATCCCAAGAACAGAGGTCCTTTTTACCCGATATAAAGAGGAGCAGGTCAGGAATGCTCCCTGCTGCTCTGTTCATTCTCTATTGCAGTGATTTTCAACCAGTGTGCCTCCAGCTGTTGAAAAACTACAACTCCCATCATGCCCAGGCAGCCTACAGCTATCAGCCTACAGAAGGGCATGGTGGGAGTTGTAGTTTTGCAACAGCTGGAGGCACACTGGTTGAAAATCACTGCTCTATTGGACCACCAGAGATAGTCAAGTACAGTGCTTGGAGTCCAATAGTGAATGAATGGAGCTGAAGGACTAATGCTTAACCTCCAACTTCATCAGATGGAGGAAATGAAACCACAACGATCAGTTAGTTAAAGTGGTTGTGCCAAGCTATGAAGTTATCCTCTATCCACAGGCTAGGGAATAAATTCAAAACTTGGCACAAACCCTTGTCACATTTTAAAAAAACTAGAAAACCACCATAAAATGTTTAATGTATAAAACGGAATCTGTCAGATGGATGTCAACTGTTTGACAACTGTATACTGTATGTTTTTTATGGATCTATTTGACAGATCCTTCAATAAAAAAGTTGCACAGCATATAGTTTTGTAGTGAACGTTTTTAATATATGCATTCCTGGTACAAAGCTGCATTCCAAATTGCATGCAAGTGTTTCAAGGCGGCTTGCTCTAATTTGTTAAAGATATGGTAGGCATGGCAGTCGGCTTATGGCATATGGAATGTAAAGAGCAAAGAAGTCTTGAAAAGAGTTGGACAATACTCACCATTTTTCCTAAATGTGCATAAAGTGTTACTAGTAACTGTGTAGAGCCCATGTCATCACTAGTTAGAGGCTACATAGCTACCAGTCCATGGTCCATGTAAACAATGCCAAACTGCAACAGCCCTGTCCATGGAGACCAAGATGGTTTACTCACATGACCACTTTCCTGGTTGTCCCCTTAACTCGAGCAGCTAGTCCAGCACCTGTGCAGAAGAAGGTGCAGATGGCCATGAGAGTTTATCATGTGAGTAAATCATGTCACTGCTGCCCTTTTTGGCTCTATGATTGAAGCAGCGGCAGCTTGCCACTGTTTACTTCTTGCTCTTTTTTTATGTAGGTTTGCAGCTTCTAAGAAGTGAAAGTTCCAGTACACTCAAGGGCTTTGAGAAGAAATGGGTGAAATATGCATAATCATGGCCAAATCACACTTATATACCAAGTTATAGTTATGATAATTTGTTAAAAAATGTTAAAAAATGTTTTCATAAACAGAGAATGGAGGCCTGATATACAGTACTTAAAAGGGGTTTCCAGGATTTCTGGATTGATAGTCTTTTAGGTAAGGGTACCGCACTCCTTTTGAGTATGAAGGTGCTCGCCGGAGGACTCTTCAGACTGTATAGTTAAGACATGTATGGCACTATTTCATAAAGATGCAAAAAAAGAATTATGTTTATTAATCCATATAACAAAAAATAATCCATGTAGCAGTGTTACAGATTTGGCTTGATAAAGGTCCGTCCTGGATCGAAACATTGCTTGCTTGAAAGAATTTGGATTTCCTTGATCTATGCTGAAAAAAGATATAACACTTTTTTTGTTATATGGATTAATAAATTATTCTTTTTTTGCATTTTTTAAATGTAGTGCTGCATATTTTTTAACTATCCTGGGGATAGATCATCATAATCAGATCAACAGAGATCTAGTACCCCACACCCCTGCAGAGGAAAAGAGGCACTAGAACTACACAGGGTTGTGTCCATTGTGTACAATCGTCAGTGCTGGTTACTGAAACACTGTTCCCATTGAAGTTGTTTGGAACCGTACTTTATTAATCTTCTCTGTCCACTACAAAATGACCAGAGATGTGTAATTCCAATGCTTAATTCCTGCTCCTTCCAAATAGCTGATTGGCAGGGTATGAGATTTCAGATCTCTGCTGATTTGATTTTGATTAACTATCCTATGGTTAGCAAAAAAAAATATATAAATAGCCTTGAGGGAATTGAAGAACATGAGGAATGTGGTATTAAAACCTGATAAGGGGGACAATCTTGTGATCTGGCCTGTACATATGTACGAAAAGGAGGCATTTTGCCAACTACATGATGGTACATGTTATAGGAAACTGGACCAGAATCCAATACCGAAGTTCAAGAAAGATCTAGATGAGATTTTGAAGGATGCTCACAAGATGGGAATTATTAGTTCTAAGATGTTAGAGGGATTGATCACTGAACACCCTGTCCGCCCCACATTTTATTTACTCCCCAAAGTACATAAAAATCCGAGATATCCAACGGGGAGGCCGATTGTTTCGGGGATTGGGGGCCTCTGTGAAATTGTGTGCAGATTTGTCGATTTTTATCTACAGAAATGTGTTGAGACTTTGCCCTCGTTTGTGAGGGATACCACAGATGTATTGAGAAGACTTGATGGAGTACAATTAGAACCCGATATGGTTTTGGTCACATGTGACGTCGAGTCCCTGTACACGTCCATATGCCACGGCCACGAACTACGGGCGTCTAGGTTCTTCCTGGAGATGACCAATTTAGATTCTGGTTTGATTAATTTGGTTATGGCATTATTAGAATTTGCTTTGACTCATAACGTTTTTACATTTAAGGACCACCTCTTCCTGTAGCTCCGGGGCACAGCAATGGGGGCGACTTGTGCGTCCTCATATGCTAATTTGTTCC
The DNA here is from genome assembly GCA_900303285.1 of Rhinella marina. NCBI lineage: Eukaryota > Metazoa > Chordata > Amphibia > Anura > Bufonidae > Rhinella > Rhinella marina. Next base: position 16,225 of record ONZH01000855.1, read on the forward strand.
TGGGGCTGTGGGAGAGAGAGGTCGTTGAATATGGAGGGACATGATGCCGTGGTCTCGTGGACGATGTGCTATTCATCTGGCAGGGCTCGACGTCACATCTGGAGCAATTTCTGTTGAGGCTTAATTAAAATGATCTCAACATTCGTTTGACTTGGCATTTTAGCACGAATAAAATAGAGTTTCTTGACCTTGAGATTCATGTTGAAGAAGGTGGCTTTCTGGGGACGGATGTCTTCAGGAAGCCCACATCGACTAATTCCCTAGTACACTCCACCTCGTTTCATCATCCGCAGATTATCAAGGCAATACCTACTGGCCAATTCTGCAGAATTAAGAGGATTTGTTCAAGTGTGGATTGTTTTAAAAACCAATCAGGTGACCTTTCGAGATGTTTTGAAGAGAGGGGCTACAGTAAAAGGCTCATCAAGCAAGGCCTTGATAAAGTTAAGAACATGCAGAGAAAGTCTCTCCTGGTGAGTGGTAAGAAACGTGAGAGAATAGATCAATATCCGAGATGTGTTATGGGCTTTAATGGTCAGTGGAAACAGGTCCAATCAATTCTTAAAAAACATTGGCAAGTGCTGCTCACAGGTGGTCTTTTTGGTGATAGAGGTCCTAAGTGGGCTTCCTTCCCATGCGGTAAATGTAGGTTTGTGGTTAGATCTGAGACCTTCACTAACTCTAAGGGAGATAGAGAGTTCAAAATCCTACATTATATTTCCTGCAAAACGGAGGGTGTTGTATATTACACCAGATGCCCTTGAGTTCTGGTGTACATAGGCATGACAACTAGAGCCCTGAAGGTGAGGATTCAGGAACATATTGGGGACATTAAGGCGGCTGCCGATGTCCATGATCCTGATAAATTGAAAAAGTTGAAACCAATAGCGAAACACTTTAGAGCGGCACATGATTGTAACCCTAGGGGTTTGCAATTCATGGGCATTGATAGAGCCAGATTAGGATGTTGCGGTGGTGATCTTAAGAAACTTCTCCTTTAAAAGGAGACAAAATGGATTGTGTTATTGGACACTGCAGCTCCTCTAGGGCTAAATGAGGCCCTCAGCTTCAAACCTTTTCTATGATGTTTTTTTTTTTTTATTATATGTGTGTAATGTTTTTTATTTTGTGTTTTATATAGCCATGGGTCATCAATACCTGGTGGTTTTTATTTGGATGAAGTAATTAAGAACTACTGGCGGCCATATTAATCTTCAAGTTTTGGTACTCCGATATTTCCATCATGCAAACCGGAGTGGGACGTTTGGTCATGATACTAATTATGTTGGGATAGATTATGAACTTTTCCGTGGATGAGAGGCGGTTTATAATTATAAGATGAATTTTGTTTGTTTTTTTTATATATATATTACACTGTTGTAAGCAATCTATGTCATAATCGATGATAAAAATGTGGGCCCACTTTATTAGTTGTTTGTATTATTATCTTTATGAAGTGTATTCAATGAATTGTTAAAGGCACAGAATTTTTTGTAATTGTTGTTCACAGGGACATGCATGAAGTTTTTTGGTGTATGCACTAGCACTTTATTATGGAAAATGGCTTGTCTGTTGTCCTCTTACTTCCGCCTTTTAGGTCCCCAATTTACATGTCCACTACCCCACTCAAGGTTTAGGTTATAGCTTTGGCCACACTGTTGTGCGGTCTCTATGGGGACCTAAGTGTTGTGGAGGGGCGGGGCTATGTGAGCCTGGGCTGCACCCGCATTGAGGTTACGAAACACATCACTGGTGTGCGCTGCGTGCTGCGTCACTGGAGGGCGCCAATTTTTCTGGCCTTTGGGGATAGACTGTACCGCCAGTTTGCGGTTCGCTCCCTCCTCTGACGTTAGACTGGGCGCTCTCCTGATGACGTGGTGCGCATCACCCAGTCCTGATGCGCCAGAATGGGAGTCACCTGAGAGGAGTGTTTGGCGCCATATTGGTCCACTTAAAAGACCCCTGTTTAGTGATTCAGATACCTCCTGACGAAGCCTTGCTGAGGTGAAATGCACTTCGGGGGTTTGCTGGGTCCCCCCCGACTATTCTGTGCTTGCTGCTTATTATGGGTAAGCACATGGTGACTATATGCTGATATTGATAGGTTGTGGTTTGGCCATATATAGTTCACAGACTTATGTACAGCATATGTACATGTTGTAGTATTATCTGGGCATCATTTGCACCTTTATATATATCTATAGACTGCACTCATCCATCAAAAGGCACCATCGTGCTCCTACAAGTGTGTGTTTGCCATTTATTGCATATACACTCACCGGCCACTTTATTAGGTACACCATGCTAGTAACGGGTTGGACCCCCTTTTGCCTTCAGAACTGCCTCAATTCTTCGTGGCATAGATTCAACAAGGTGCTGGAAGCATTCCTCAGAGATTTTGGTCCATATTGACATGATGGCATCACACAGTTGCCGCAGATTTGTCGGCTGCACATCCATGATGCGAATCTCCCGTTCCACCACATCCCAAAGATGCTCTATTGGATTGAGATCTGGTGACTGTGGAGGCCATTTGAGTACAGTGAACTCATTGTCATGTTCAAGAAACCAGTCTGAGATGATTCCAGCTTTATGACATGGCGCATTATCCTGCTGAAAGTAGCCATCAGATGTTGGGTACATTGTGGTCATAAAGGGATGGACATGGTCAGCAACAATACTCAGGTAGGCTGTGGCGTTGCAACGATGCTCAATTGGTACCAAGGGGCCCAAAGAGTGCCAAGAAAATATTCCCCACACCATGACACCACCACCACCAGCTTGAACCGTTGATACAAGGCAGGATGTATCCATGCTTTCATGTTGTTGACGCCAAATTCTGACCCTACCATCCGAATGTCGCAGCAGAAATCGAGACTCATCAGACCAGGCAACGTTTTTCCAATCTTCTACTGTCCAATTTCGATGAGCTTGTGCAAATTGTAGCCTCAGTTTCCTGTTCTTAGCTGAAAGGAGTGGCACCCGGTGTGGTCTTCTGCTGCTGTAGCCCATCTGCCTCAAAGTTCGACGTACTGTGCGTTCAGAGATGCTCTTCTGCCTACCTTGGTTGTAACGGGTGGCAATTTGAGTCACTGTTGCCTTTCTATCAGCTCGAACCAGTCTGCCCATTCTCCTCTGACCTCTGGCATTAACAAGGCATTTCCGCCCACAGAACTGCCGCTCACTGGATGTTTTTTCTTCTTCGGACCATTCTCTGTAAACCCTAGAGATGGTTGTGCGTGAAAATCCCAGTAGATCAGCAGTTTCTGAAATACTCAGACCAGCCCTTCTGGCACCAACAACCATGCCACGTTCAAAGGCACTCAAATCACCTTTCTTCCCCATACTGATGCTCGGTTTGAACTGCAGGAGATTGTCTTGACCATGTCTACATGCCTAAATGCACTGAGTTGCCGCCATGTGATTGGCTGATTAGAAATTAAGTGTTAACGAGCAGTTGGACAGGTGTACCTAATAAAGTGGCCGGTGAGTGTATATGTTTCTATTTACTAGCACTTGATGATTTATGATGATCTTTGTGGATCATGTTGGTGCTTTGGGGTGCTTATAAGCTGGGGGTGCAGTGTTTATTTATGCTGTATGAGGTTTAAGGTAACAAAGTGTGCTATAGTGTCGCCTATATTTATAGATTACATTTATTGCTCAGTTACAGCTGTATTTTTAGGTGGGATATTTCTTTATGTGGATTTAATCTATGATGATATATTTACAGCTTTTTTCTAGCATTTATATTTATATGTATTATATCATTGCCATGGCATTTTTTGTTCCCTCTTCGTTTGTGCGGAGGGTTTTTGGTAGGTTTGTGCTGCTGGTTACATGCCCTGGATAATAGTGACGAGGCTTAACGTTGTTGTAGCCACATGACCAACCTGTTATTCAGTCTAGTGAGAAACAACAACAGCCAGGTCATTTTAAAATAACACCATATTGCATATTCCAGTATTGGCTCACAGCTCTCTCTTTTTAATATTGTTTATTCATTTTCTCCCTTATAATAGACAGTGAATGGTGAAATTTAACATTTTCAAATAATTTGAACTTTAATCTGTTTATTCTATACTTTAGCAAACCTGGGGTTTAGATGAACATGTTTATTATATATTTTCAAAGAGGTTTTTCAAGTCAAAGTCATTTCTACATTAATTTGAATAATGTTAACAGAAATAGCTTGTTCCATAATTCACCTTTACTCTGAAAACAAAAATATCCATCACAAATAATAATGTCTTCCCACATCCAACACATCTTAGAACATGACTAGGACAAGTTGCCTCCACTTTTCCATCTGCTTAGGGAGGTGAGGTTGGCCTTTATTAATGTATAAAATACAAGGGGAGACAAAGGAAACTGTAATGCAGCAGGTGTGGACCCACCATTTTACTGAACATATTTGACTAAGGGCCCGTTCACACACAACCGTGTGAACGGGTCCGCATCTATTCCGCGATTTTGAGGCATAGATGCGGCCCCGTTCACTTCAATAAGTGCGGGCAGCCGCGGTTCCGCAACAAAATAAAAAATGTCATATTCGTTTCTGCAATAGCAGACAAGAATAGGCATTTAGAATGGGGTGACGGGCCATGTGTTCCGCAAATTGCATAACACACATAGGTTAGCATTAGTGATGAGCGAACCCCACGCCATTTTTTAAAATTATTTAATTATTTTTGTAAAAAAATGGCGTGGGGTCCCCCCCTTTTTTCCTTCACCAGCCAGATACAACCAGCAGCTGCAGCCTGGCACTACCAGGGTGGGAAGGGACACGGTTATTGGCCCTTCCCAGCCTAATGGTACCAGCCTACAGCCGCCCCAGAGCCAGACCCTCAATTTAGAAGGTCCGGTCCTGCGGGTACCCGGCTCTTCCCGGCACCCCTGGTGGCGGTGGGTGCCGAGGTAATAGATGTTGGGGTTAGTGCTGGCCTGCCATACCGGCAAGCACTAAGCCCAGTATTAGTAATCAGGGCCGTCTGTAGATAGCCGTAATTACTAAAACTGTAGTATTGTAAAAAAAAAATACACACACACCAGTATAAAACATTTTATTGAAATAAACACTCCCCCAGACCCCTGTTTGACCATTTTATTAAAAAAAAAAAAAAAAAAGCTGGTCCGACGTAGTCCACCGAATCCGACGTAGTCCTCTGCATTCACGACCCTGAAAAATAGAAAACAAACACACAAACACAGACCACTTACCTCTTCCTGCAGTGGGATAATACACACAGCAATGTCACTGTACAGGGATAATAAACACAGCGATGTCACTGTACAGGGATAATAAACACAGTGATGTCACCGTACAGGGATAATAAACAGTGATGTCACAGTACAGGGATAACAAACACAGTGATGTCACTGTACAGGGATAATAAACACAAAGATGCGACTTGTTAAGAAAAAAAAGTTAGCCATTTTGCAATCTGTAAAGTTTACCCGAAAGGGGGGGGCCCGCGGAATTTGCCTGCAGGGGGCCCCGAAATTCCTGATGGCAGCCCTGTTCCAGGGAGTACGTGACCACATGCAATCTCCATCCTAAAAGTCATACTGAGGCTCACCACCATGCTTTACACTGCAATCTTATTACTGAGGCTCACGACCATGCTTTACTGCAATCTTATTGAAAGACAGACAATCAGGGGTTCACCGCCAGGTTGTCAGGCAGCATTTTTAAGTGGGTCACCATTACCATGTCCCTGAAAATTGCCTTGGGGTCATCCCCAAACTATTGGCCAGATTTAGAAAAAATGGTGCAATTAGGGAGCCTCAGAGGCATCCCTACATGCTGCCCCTGGTGTTTCCTATGCATTTCCAAGGTGTTTCCATCATTTTCTGAGGTTTTCACATGCTGGGGCAACTTTTAGGCCCCATTCACACGACCGTATGAATGGGGCCGTATCTATCCGCAAAATTGCGGATAGATACAGCCAGGGGCGTACATAGAAATCATTGGGCCCCATAGCAAGAATCTGAATGGGGCCCCTAACCCCACCCACTACCCCGGCCCATCCCACATGCTACTCTGGCTCCTCCCATGCCACGCCCCCATTTGCCAATAAAGAAATGTATACCTGAGCTACCGATTTTTATTTTTTTTTTTAAAATAAGGAGACGTTATACTGAATGGGAGCAGCAACAAGGATAGATTTTACTGTATATTATACAGCATGGTATATAGATTATACTGTATATTATACAGCATGGTGTACGGATTATACTGTATACTATACAGCATGGTGAAGGGATACTGTATACTATACAGCATGGTGTACGGATTATACTGTATACTAGACAGCATGGTGTACGGATTATACTGTATATTATACAGCATGGTGTATAGATTATACTGTATATTATACAGCATGGTGTACGGATTATACTGTATACTATACAGCATGGTGTACAGATTATACTGTGTATTATACAGCATGGTGTACGGATTATACTGTATACTATACAGCATGGTGTACGGACTATACTGTATACTATACAGCATGGTGTACGGATTATACTGTATATTATACAGCATGGTGTACAGATTATACTGTATATTATACAGCATGGTGTACGGATTATACTGTATACTATACAGCATGGTGTACAGATTATACTGTGTATTATACAGCATGGTGTACGGACTATACTGTATACTATACAGCATGGTGTAGGGATTATACTGTATACTATACAGCATGGTGTACGGATTATACTGTATACTATACAGCATGGTGTAGGGATTATACTGTACACTATACAGCATGGTGTACGGATTATACTGTATACTGTACAGTATGGTGTACAGATCATACTGTGTATTATACAGTATGGTGTATGAATCATACTGTACATTGTATAGCATGGTACAGGGATTATAATATATACTGTACAACAAATGCATGGCAGTTACACCATGCAGGAAAATATAACCCCTGTGCCACGCTGTACAATATACAGTACGTACAGTGTATTCATATACCCACACACACATACATACACACACACATATACATACACACACATATATACATACACACATACTACACACACATACATACATACATACACACACATATACATACACACATACTACACACACACATACATATACACACACATACATATACACACACATAAAACATAAAAACTTACTTGTCCTGACGCTGGAGGGGTCTGGGCCTTGGTCTTCTTTCTTCTTTGCCACTGCTGCACAGGTCTTCCCTGTGCCGCGGCTCCTATGAAGAAGCTCTATAGTTGTCCGTGCGTACGGACAACTATGGGCATTTTCAATGGGGCCGCCTGGTGGGTGTTCTGTGCGCACGGAACACACGCCGGGCGGCCCCATTGAAAATGCCTATAGTTGTCCGTACGCACGGACAACTATAGAGCTTCTTCATAGGAGCCGTGGCGTATCTATCCGCAATTTTGCGGATAGATACCGGCCGAAATGATTCGGGTCTCCCATAGACTTTAATGGGATTCGGTATTCGGCCCGAATCCAAAAATCCCGCGGTTGGGATTCGGGCCGAATACCGAATCCCCGAATCTTTTAGGATTCGCTCATCTCTAGTTAGTATCCATGGTATTGCGGATCCATCTGAGCGGCCCTAGGGCAACTTCTAAGCTCATTATCTAAGTGACCTCCCTGGTCTTCACCCTCTCACCCCTATACAGGAATCTGGTATTTGCTGCAGGCAAACTAGCTAGCCGCAACCTTTTGAGTCACCCATACACATTAGTGTATTGTTGGCTGAACACAACGTACATAGAGGTTTCGGTCGACACTGTAATGTGAATGAAGAGAACCAGAGAAGGATCAGGAGAAATTATTTTTTTCTCAATCTTTTTGTTTGATCATTCAGCCAACAACTATTAAATATGTAAGAGGGACTTTAGAGTGGTCTTTGTTCAGTCACAGCTGGACCAGACTAATCAAGAGACACTGCTGCGTGACACCAAAAGGGACAGATAGAAACAAAGTCAGTTGGTAAGATCAGGGCAGGCAGATCGAGTTCCACTTTGTGGGATTTATATTCAAACCAATATATTTATATATATGTACAGTACAGACCAAAAGTTTGGACACACCTTCTCATTCAAAGAGTTTTCTGTATTTTCATGATTATGCAAATTGTAGATTCACACTCAAGGCATCAAAACTATGAATTAACACATGTGGAATTATATACTTAACAAAAAAGTGTGAAACAACTGAAAATATGTCTTATATCCTAGGTTCTTCAAAGTAGCCACCTTTTGCTTTGATTACTGCTTCAGTGTGAATCTACAATTTTCATAGTTATGAAAATACAGAAAACTCTTTGAATGAGAAGGTGTGTCCAAACTTTTGGTCTGTACTTTAGGTTGGGTTGTTACCCCTGCTTATCGTGTGTGAACTGTAGGCTTATGGTGAAGGGGGGTCAGTTAACACACCCGAGCACGGGTAAAACCTACTCTATTCGACACTACTTGACATGTAACTCTGACTTCGTCATATATTTACTGATTTGTCCGTGTCAACTCTTATATGTGGGTGAAACCACGCTGGATTTGAAAACCAGATTGAATTTTCACTGGTACACTATCCGAAAAAAAAGGTTAGACTTACCTGTTTCTAGACATTTCACTGAACAGAAGCATACTGAACATCAGTTGAGATTCATGATTATTGATCATGTCCCCCTATTGCGACGAGGGGGAGATCGTACCAAGTTGCTGTTAAGCAAAGAATTACAATGGATACATAGATTGTCCACACTGTATCCTTTAGGTCTTAATGTGGATTAGAAATTGGGGATATTATTGTAGACCGGTTGCCTGGATTTTCTCTGTGGTGTACCTTTGTATATCTTCCTGTGTATTAAGCGGTTTTTCTGTAATAGAAGTATTATCCTATATTATAGGTATTTGTTACTTTATTTATATTTTCCTTTTTTCCTTTTTCTTTTCTCTGACAGGTTCCATGTGGCTATGAAGGTCGCTTGGCGATTGCACGTATCATCTGGTCTGCTGTGGAGCAATGTACGATGAGAATTGCATCAACAGATAGAGATGATGCCCCCTTGTGGTTTTATTCTTTATTTATTTTTTAAGTTTATTTCAATAATATTGTGACCCGTGCAGCGAATATACTATGCAGCAGCTGGGATAGATTGGATTGCTATGGTGGTTATTGCCAGATGCCGGCGGGCGATCTGTTTAGTGAGATGGCGCTGTGGCTGTAGGGGCATGGTGCTGGGATGGTTATTCCTCTATAGAGGTCTGCCTCCTATAGCCCCAACTGTATAGTCCATATTTCCCCGATCTGCTGTGAAATCACAGGAGAACCTTGTGGGTCATAAGGGCAAGAGTCTGCCGATTGACCACTAGTAATATGGCTGCCTCGGTCATTGTTTTCAACTACGCATGTGCTACATACCCGGAGTGCTTGCGAATACCTAACATGAGAATTGAACTGACATAGGGCGCACTGTGCATGCGCTGACTTCACGGAGCGTCAACAGCGTCATGTAATAGTTCTGGATGTTCTTTGACATGCGCAGTAACACTTGGGGAACGCGGACATTGGTATACTCCATGACAGTGCTGCCATAGGGCTACAAGGCGGGCTATTTAAACCTCGAAATATGAGATTCTGTAAATGTCTGAGGAAGGCTAATATAGCCGAAACGCGTCACATTTATATCCATATGTGACAATAAAAAGCATCCAAAAACTACAAGCGAAGTGCCGGTCTGTTTGAATATATAAGTGCTGCCATAGCGTCCTGGATAGCCACTTGGATCAGGCCAGTGTGATAATAATAATTAAGAAAATATCAAGAGCACCTGGAGTATTATTTATTAATTAATGCAAAAGAAGATAAATTATGTATTTGGGATTACATGAATTCACTTTTTTAATTAATATGGAGTTTTTTTACACTGTGTTATACTATGTCACTGTCTGTTAATTATTAGAGATGAGCGAGTAGTGTTCGATCGAGCTGGTATTCGATCGAATACTACGCTATTCGGCGTACTCGATTTCGTTCGAGTATAACGGCGATGGCGCACTTAGAATTCGTTTCCCCTCCCACCTTCCCTGGCGCTCTTTTTCCACCAATCACCATGCAGGGGGGGTATGACAGGCACGCTGAGCACGCTGGCAGCGCGAAAACGGCGTCTACATGGATTGGCTGGAAAAACCATGTGACCTCGAATATTAAAAACTCAGCTCTTCCTGCTCGTACGCATATGCTGCGTGAACTTAGTCAGGGACAGAGGCTGGAGAAGGGAGAGACAGGTTTTAGCTGTTGGACAGGCAGGAGCGTGATTAAAAGCCCTTATCAGGGCTACTATAGTGCAGTACAGTGATAGCTTTACTACAATATAGACTTTACAGAGAACGGCTGCTGTATTCAGGGATAGCTGCTGGAGTAGGGACAGAGAGAGGCATTAGTGGTGTATTAGGTGCTCTGCTACATACCAAACTATATTTGGCACTACTGCTGTGTACCTTGAACTATAAAATATATAGGCCTTATAATTGGCAACTGTACTGTGCGTTCTCTTGCAAACTAATTTAAATACCTGGTGTTAATACCCACCGTCTGAACAGTTAGTACACGGCTGTGTACCTTGAACTATAAAATATATAGGCCTTATAATTGGCAACTGTACTGTGCGTTCTCTTGCAAACTAATTTAAATACCTGGTGTTAATACCCACCGTCTGAACAGTTAGTACACGGCTGTGTACCTTGAACTATAAAATATATAGGCCTTATAATTGGCAACTGTACTGTGCGTTCTCTTGCAAACTAATTTAAATACCTGGTGTTAATACCCACCGTCTGAACAGTTAGTACACGGCTGTGTACCTTGAACTATAAAATATATAGGCCTTATAATTGGCAACTGTACTGTGCGTTCTCTTGCAAACTAATTTAAATACCTGGTGTTAATACCCACCGTCTGAACAGTTAGTACACGGCTGTGTACCTTGAACTATAAAATATATAGGCCTTATAATTGGCAACTGTACTGTGCGTTCTCTTGCAAACTAATTTAAATACCTGGTGTTAATACCCACCGTCTGAACAGTTAGTACACGGCTGTGTACCTTGAACTATAAAATATATAGGCCTTATAATTGGCAACTGTACTGTGCGTTCTCTTGCAAACTAATTTAAATACCTGGTGTTAATACCCACCGTCTGAACAGTTAGTACACGGCTGTGTACCTTGAACTATAAAATATATAGGCCTTATAATTGGCAACTGTACTGTGCGTTCTCTTGCAAACTAATTTAAATACCTGGTTGTTAATACCCACCGTCTGAACAGTTAGTACACGGCTGTGTACCTTGAACTATAAAATATATAGGCCTTATAATTGGCAACTGTACTGTGCGTTCTCTTGCAAACTAATTTAAATACCTGGTGTTAATACCCACCGTCTGAACAGTTAGTACACGGCTGTGTACCTTGAACTATAAAATATATAGGCCTTATAATTGGCAACTGTACTGTGCGTTCTCTTGCAAACTAATTTAAATACCTGGTGTTAATACACACCGTCTGAACAGTTAGTACACGGCTGTGTACCTTGAACTATAAAATATATAGGCCTTATAATTGGCAACTGTACTGTGCGTTCTCTTGCAAACTAATTTAAATACCTGGTGTTAATACCCACCGTCTGAACAGTTAGTACACGGCTGTGTACCTTGAACTATAAAATATATAGGCCTTATAATTGGCAACTGTACTGTGCGTTCTCTTGCAAACTAATTTAAATACCTGGTGTTAATACACACCGTCTGAACAGTTAGTACACGGCTGTGTACCTTGAACTATAAAATATTTAGGCCTTATAATTGGCAACTGTACTGTGCGTTCTCTTGCAAAATAATTTCACGGCTGTGAAGGCAAAATATTGTAACCAAAAAAAAATAAAATGCGGAGGGGGGCTAGCGGAATAGGACGTGGACGAGGACGGGGGCGCGGAAATGCTGTTGGGGGCCTTGTTGAAGCCAGTGGGGATACAATGCGTGCTGGTGAGGGTCAGCCAGGATCCCGCTCATCCAGAATCCCTGCCTTTATGGGACAGTTAAGCAGGGGGCGGGTTACACCGCTGTTGAGGCCTGAGCAGGTTGAACAGGTGGTGCAATGGATAGCCGATAGCGCTTCCACACAGTTGTCCACCAGCCAGTCATCCACACAGTCTCACTCTGACCCTCCTTCCTCCACACCTGGCCAACAGAGTCATCCCACCATTGACCCCTCCCAGGAGCTCTTTTCGGGTCCTTTTTCAGATGTGCCGGAAGAATCCCAGGAGCTAGCAGAGGAATTTGTTTGTAGTGATGCCCAAACACTTGAGTTTTCGCCATCTCCTGCTGATGTGGACCCTGAGCCAGCATCTGTTATCATGAGCGATGATGATGATGAGACGCAGTTGCCATCAAGGGAGGCTGTTGGAATGTCCAGTGGGCAGCAGGAGGAGCAGAGTGAGGAAGTGGAAGAGGAGGTGGTGGATGACGAAATGACCGACCCCACTTGGCCAGGGGTGATGTCCAGCGAGGAAAGCAGTGGAGAGGTGGTGGTCTGCGCAGCACCGAAAAAGGCAGCAAGAGGCAGAGGGATGTCCAGAGGCAGAGGGATGTCCAGAGGCAGAGGGATGTCCACAGGCAGAGGGATGTCCATAGGCAGAGGACAGTCCAGACAGAGAAGTGAGGCCACAGCCAGCAGGGCCGAAGCTGTTCCCGGCAGCGGGCAGTCGCGCGAAGCTCCCCCATCGAGGCCTCGTACTTCTGTGGTGTGGAGATTTTTTAATGTTTGTGCGGATGACAAACTGAGCGCGGTTTGCACACTCTGCCACTCAAAACTGAGTAGGGGCTCTGAGAAGAGCAATATGACCACCTCAGGCATGCGGCGTCACTTGGAATTCAAGCACTGGGCTGAGTGGGAGAGAGCAAACGCAATACAACCTGCGCCCGGTCTTGCTGCCACTGCCTCTTCCCCTTTGTTGTGTGCTGCCACTGCGGTCCAGACCTCCAGCCAGGACACCTCCACATCTGCCTCTGCCTCGGCTACTTTGGGGCCTTCTCCTTCAGCCTCCCCTTCCCCCGCCTCTTCGCCTGCACCTTCACACTCCTCGTCCCAACAACTGTCCATCTCGCAGGCGTTCGACCGCAGGCGGAAGTACGCCTCGAGTCACCCCCAAGCCCAAGCCTTAAACTGCCACATCTCCAAACTGCTGGCCCTGGAGATGTTGCCGTTTAGGCTTGTGGAGACGCAGGCCTTCCGCGACCTGATGGCGGCTGCCGCACCTCGCTATTCCGTCCCCAGCCGCCACTACTTTTCCCGGAGTGCCGTCCCCGCCCTGCACCAGCACGTGTCGCGTAACATCAGGCGGGCCCTGAGGTACGCAGTCAGCGCAAAGGTCCACTTGACCACCGACTCGTGGACAAGCGCTTGCGGCCAGGGACGATACATTTCTTTGACGGCACACTGGGTGAATGTTGTGGAAGCGGGGACGGGGTCGCAAACAGAGACGGCCTACCTACCACCCCCGCCCAAGATTGCCAGCACGGGTTCTGATACACCCCCCTCCTCTTCCTCCTCCTCCTCCTCTGCCTTAACATCGCCCTCAGCCGCTAGCTGGAAGCGTTGCAGCACTGGCGCGGGGAGACGTCAGCAGGCGGTGCTTAAGCTCATCAGCTTGGGCGACAGGAAGCACAGCGCCCCAGAAGTGAGGGACGCCATATTGCAGCAGACGGAGATGTGGCTGTCGCCGCTGCAGCTAGGACCAGGCATGGTCGTGTGCGATAACGGCCGTAACCTGGTGGCGGCTCTGGAGCTTGCCGAACTCAATCACGTACCATGCCTGGCCCACGTTTTTAATCTGGTAGTCCAAAAATTTCTAAAGACTTACCCCAACCTGGCAGAGCTACTGGTGAAAGTGCGGCGCTTGTGCGCTCACTTTCGGAAGTCAACTGTAGCTGCTGCTAGCTTAAAAAAACTCCAGCAACGCCTCCATTTGCCTGAACATCGGCTGTTGTGCGACCTGCCGACTCGCTGGAATTCCACCTATTCCATGTTGGCCAGGGTGTGTGAGCAGCAGAGAGCATTGATGGAGTACCAGATTATGAATCCACGCGTGCCTCCAACTCAGCTCCCTCAGTTTGCCAACCACGAGTGGCCATGGATGGCAGACATATGCGATGTACTGCGTATCTTTGAGGAGTCCACCAAGAAGGTCAGCAGCGAGGACGCTATAGTGAGCGTAACCATCCCGCTCCTATGCGTCCTTAAAGAATCGCTCATCGCAATAAGGGAGAACGCATTGCACGCAGAGGAGACGGGGGTAGGAGGAGACGCAACGGAGCTACACAGTCAGACCACACTTTTGTCTGCTTCTCGGTGGCAGTTGCAGGAGGAGGAGGATGAGGAGGAGGAGGACGACGTGGAGGTGGCTGTGGAAGAGGAGGAGGATGCTGGCGGCGAGGGTAGCAGTCAGGCTGTGTGCGTCCCATTGGTTCAGCGCGGATGGGGCGGAGAGGAGGCGGAAGAGGAAGAGGAGGAAATGGCAAGTGATCCTTCTGGTGGGGGCAGTGACGTCATGCCTATTCAGAGTCTGGCACACATGGCTGACTTCATGCTGGGCTGCTTTTCCCGGGACACACGTGTTGTCCGGATAGTGGAGAACAAACTGTACTGGGTCTTCGCACTCCTGGACCCCCGGTATAAAGATAACGTCTCCTCTTTTATTCCGGTAGAGGAGAGGACGAATCGATTGCTGGAATACCAGAGGGAACTCGTGCAGAACATGATGGAGATTTTCCCACCCACCATCGCTGGCGGCAGAGAGGAGAGGGTCTCCCAGAGTCCCACAACATCGATCAGGCCCACAGCCACCAGGGGAACACTCTCCAAGGTGTGGGACACGTTCATGGCACCCCCTCGTGCAACTTCCATCACTGCGGGGCCCGCTATCAGCAGGAGGGACAAGTATCGGCGGATGTTGCGGGAGTACCTGGCAGACCGTACCCCTGTCCTCCCCGATCCCTCGGCGTCCTACACTTACTGGGTCTCCAAGTTGGACACGTGGCTGGAACTGTCCCTGTACGCCTTGGAGGTGCTTGCCTGCCCTGCCGCCAGCGTGCTATCAGAAAGGGTGTTCAGCGCAGCCGGGGCATTATAACCGATAAGCGCAGCCGCCTGTCAACCGACAGTGCCGACAGGCTGACGCTAATCAAAATGAACAGCAAGTGGATTGACCCGGACTTGCTTCTCCAACAGTGGAAAGCAGCCAAAAGTGAAGTCCATCTGTATGAAGTGCCATTTCCTCCTCCACCTCCTCCCCTCCTCCTTCCTTTAAACCGCCGAGGATTGCTCCGCTAAATAAAGAAAAATGTATTATATTTTATTGGGCCTCACCTCTTGGGCCTCCACATAATTTTTAAGATGGTCTCACCTCTTGGGCCTCCACAAATGTTTAAGAAGGTCTTCACCTCTTAGGGCCTCACAAAAATTTTAGAGATCCTCACCTCTTGGGCCTCCACAAAATGTGTTAAGAGGTCTCACCTCTTTGGGCCTCCCACATAATTTTTAAGAGGTCTCACCTCTTGGCCTCCACATAATTTTTAAAGAGGTTCACCTCTTGGGCCTCTCTACAAAATTTTTAACAGGTCTTCACCTCTTTGGGCCTCCATGTAATTTTATTCAAGGTCTCACCTCTTGGGCCTTACAAAATTTTATCAAGGTCTCACCTTCTTGGGCCTCCACAAAATTTTTACAGGCGTCTCACCTCTTGGGCCTCCACACAAATTTTTAACAGGTCTCACTCTTGGGCCTCCACAAAAATCAGGTCTCACCTCTTGGGCCTCCACAAAATTTTAAGAGTCTCACCTCTTGTCCTCCACCACAAAATTTTTTTAAGAGTCTCACCTCTTGGGTTCACCCTCTTGGGCCTCCACAAAATTTTAAAGGTCTCACCTCTTGGGCCTCACATAAATTTTTAAGAGGTCTCACCTCTCCACAAAATGTTTTAAAGGTCTCACCTCTTGGGCCTCCACAAAATTTTTTAGGGCCTCCACAAATTTTTTTTCTCACCTCTTGGGCCTCCACAAAATTTAAGGTCTCACCTCTTGGGCCCCACAAAATTTTTAACAGGTCTCACCTCTTGGGCCTCCACAAAATTTTTAACAAGGTCTCACCTCTTGGGCCTCCACAAAATTTTTAACAGGTCTCACCTCTTGGCCTCACAAAATTTTTAACAGGTCTCACCTCTTGGGCCCCACAAAATTTTTAACAGGTCTCACCTCTTGGCCTCCACAAAATCTTTAACAGGTCTCACCTCTTGGGCCTCCACATTAATTTTATCAAGGTCTCACCTCTTGGGCCTCCACAAAATTTTTATCAAGGTCTCACCTCTTGGGCCTCCACAAAATTTTTAACAGGTCTCACCTCTTGGGCCTCCACAAAATTTTAACAGGTCTCACCTCTGGGCCTCCACAAAATTTTTAACAGGTCTCACCTCTTGGGCCTCCACATAATTTTATCAAGGTCTCACCTCTTGGGCCTCCACAAAATTTTATCAAGGTCTCACCTCTTGGGCCTCCACAAAATTTTTAACAGGTCTCACCTCTTTAGCCTCCACACAATTTTTAACAGGTCTCAATTCTTTAGACTCCACAAAATTTTTAACAGGTCTCACCTCTTGGGCCTCCACAAAATTTTTAACCAGGTCTCACCTCTTGGGCCCTCCACATAATTTTATCAAGGTCTCACCTCTTGGGCCTCCACAAAATTTTATCAAGTCTCACCTCTGCGGCCCCACAAAATTTTTAACAGGTCTCACCTCTTTAGGCCTCCACACAATTTTTTAAGAGGTCTCACCTCTTTGGCCTCCACATAATTTTAAGAGGTCTCACCTCTTGGGCCTCCACATAATTTTTTAAGAGGTCTCACCTCTTGGGCCTACAAACAATTTTTTAAGAGGTCTCACCTCTTTAGCCTCCACACAATTTTTAACAGGTCTCACCTCTTGGGCCTCCACATAATTTTTAAGAGGTCTCACCTCTTGGGCCTCCACAAAATGTTAAGAGGTCTCACCTCTTGGGCCTCCACATAATTTTTAAGAGGTCTCACCTCTTGGGCCTCCACATAATTTTTAAGAGGTCTCACCTCTTTAGCCTCCACACAATTTTTAAGACGTCTCACCTCTTGGGCCTCCACATAATTTTTAAGAGGTCTCACCTCTTGGGCCTCCACATAATTTTTAAGAGGTCTCAGCTCTTGGGCCTCCACATAATTTTTAAGAGGTCTCACCTCTTTAGCCTCCACACAATTTTAAGACGTCTCACCTCTTGGGCCTCCACAAAATTTTCCATGAGCCTCTGGCCAGCCCACGGCCTCTTCCTGCCTTTTGCGGTCCTACGCATCCCTCAACATCCCCACTGCTTTACCTGCTAGACATGACACTGGGCCAGGTCGGGTCACTGACATCTCAAGCGCCAACAATTTGGGCATTTTAAGGCTTCTGCATGTGTTTGAGTTGTTTTACATTTAAAGAAGACATGTCTGACCACATCTCACACACACACACAATGACAATTAGGGGTGGGGTCTATTTGCTTTCCCCCTTGCCTATGCCATCTGTGGTTGTCATAGGCAACGTGATTTTAAGGGGTGCAGAATTTTATCTTCTTTTTTGTCTAGTATGGCTTGGGGTCCATGGCAATGTAGAGGAAAGAAGGTTTCCTTGTATGGTCTCACTTTACAGAGAGGTTATATTGTCTTTGGAGTGTATTGTTGAGAGGCTGTGATAGTGGCGTAATAGTGCGACTTGGGCGCGTTATATGCACCCAGACATGCTTCCCCTGCTGTCCCAGTTGCATTCCAGCAGTGTTGGCATCCTTTTCTGAGGTTTCAGGGTGGACTTGGTGACCTCCAAGTGGTCGAATTGAGATTTCCAAGTGGCGAGCATTTTTTTCCCATAGACTTTAATGGGATTCGATATTCGGTCGAATAGTCGAATTTCGCTGTCTATTCGAATCGAATTTCGAACTTTCGAATATTTCACTACTTGCTCATCTCTATTAATTATGAAATATGTATATTATGGCTCTTTTTATCACTAATGACACATGATGAATTAATTATTGTTTGACAAGTTTGCACTTGCACTTTATGTATAAATACTTTGTGTGTATTCACTTACCACTGCTTGAGAAAAGCTCTAGATGTGAGCCGAAACGTCGCATCCCACTGGGGTAATTAAAGTTTTTTCTACTGTATTGTGAGAGTGCTGCCCTTTTTTTGATTATATATATATATATATATATATATATATATATATATATATATATAATTACTACACCAATACAAAGGGTAGCAAACAAAAGTATCTGTGAGTAATAACGATGCCTTTCCCAATAATTCCTAAAAAGTCATCTGCTATATCTTACATTCAACTAGACTCCTCATAGCCAAGAGTTGGAAATCATCGGATGTATCTACCATAGATGAACTGCACTCACCAATGACCCAAAACTTTATATTTCAAGCACACCAAAAGGGATCTTCCACTTCACGCTCCATCTATAAACATTGGCAGCCAAGTCAGGTTCTCCACCCATGCTTAACATGGCATCCAGTACTATGCAGAAGACCACACTATTACTATCACTGCTGATGCATTTCATTGGACATACTTACTTGGTAGATCAATACACTTAAGAGGATGGTTTCAAGAAATCCATTTTCCTGTTTTACTGTCAGGGCTACACAGTTTTCTCCATATGTTGATTGGTTGTAGTGATATGTTTCTTTTAATTTTTTTTTCCATTCTGATCCATGAATGTATCTTCATCTTCGATCCAGTGCATTTCATTTTGTGTGTCATACAATTTTGCCATCTGTATCACCATTTATCTTGCAACTGTACAGTATGTACTGGCTCTGGACATTTTTATGAATATTTAATAAAAATGTATTAAATAAAAAAAAGATTATTGCTAATTTGAACCCATTAAACATTTGCATTACTACTTTAATCTTTATTACATTTTTCTTAAAGTTTTATTATTTTTACTTTTTAGAATATAAAATGAGTTTCAGTGAACAAAATCCATTAATAAGGAAATTAATGTTACTGTAAAGACACAATTACTCCAATCTGGCACTAGGGTTTCTTATTCAAACCATGGTTTCTTTGTATGTTGACAGCTTTCATTTTACTCGGTTAATATCTACTTTTATTTTTAGAAAATAAAAGGCTCACATTACCATAATAAAATTATGGCACACTTAACGGAGAACAATAATAATGATAGTAATTATAACTATTAATTTATATAGCAACAATATCATTTTAACACTTTGCAACTGAGTTACACAATGTGCAGGAAAATAAGACATTTAAGAAACATTTGTTTAATGTTTCATTCACACGTCAGTGTTTGGTCAGTGATTGTGAGCCAAAACCAGATGCAGGTCTTTCCTTTATACCTGATGTGTAGGCTCCACTTGTTGTTTTGGCTCACAAATCTGATGGAAATCCCTGACCAAAACACTGGCGTATGACTGAGACGTAAAAAAAATAAAAAACAAAAAAAGCTGAAAACCCTGAATGTTTGATAAAGGTAACCATAAAGACATAGTCTATCATACAGATAAGAAAATCAATGTGTTAAATCAATTCATTCATGAAAACAGAATTCTCGAGCAGCAAGGAAAGGGCCCTATAAAATCTTGTGCTTCTGCATAGAAGATCAAAAACATGGGCTTTCCTGTGGCTGCTGAAGCAGGGTGGATACAGACTGAACATGTCCCACTACACTTCGGGGTATTGGTATCTACAGTGGTCAGGAAGCAGAGCCCCTGCACTATATGGAACAAATATTTTGTCCAAACACCTATAAACAACATTTACAAGTTACACTATAAACTATGATATATGCAACATTTTACAAAATGATAATGTAGCAAGAAAAGACCCATGTATGGTTCAGTAGCATACATGCTTCATTAACCAAATAGTAAATCAAAAGAGTCAAGAGGCAAAAGTGTAAGGAAAAAAAATCCCTCCCCATTCACAGTTAGGACCCATTCACACAACCTTATATTTGCGGGTCCACAAAAATGCGAACCCGCAATAATACTGGTGGCCGCCGGCGTGTGTTCCGCACCGCTCGGAACACACGGCCGGGCGCCCCATTCAAAATGCCTATACTTGTCTGTGCGTGCGGACAAGTATAGGACATGCTTTATATTTTTTGCGGGAGAACTTCCGTAATATACGGATGCGGAATGCACACGGTGTGCATTCCGCATTTTTTTTCTCCTATGGAAAAATGCATGGGTCCATATGTTCCGCATCTTATCCGCAAAATTGCGGATAAGATGCGGAAATGTACATACGGTTGTGTGAATGGGGCCTTAAACTGATTTTCCAGGAGTCAAGTACTGATGGCCTATCCTTCATGTTGGCATCTTCATTCTATTAAGTAAATACTCATTTTACTCTCATTCCACCTTTTAAATGTTAGTGCCCTGTACAAAGAATAGACTGTATTATAGTAGGATAAAATAGAAGCTGTAAATATCTAAAGACTGACACATTACAGCAAATAATAGGAAACACATTCCAATTTTATCCTCCTCAGTATTTCAAGGGTTTCTTGTCTCTAGCTGGTACAAACTGTATTAGAGTTCACAAGGTTCAGAGCCTTAAACCTTATAGCTTTACATGTAAAAACTTTAGTTTCTACAGTT
Source organism: Rhinella marina (assembly GCA_900303285.1). Classification (NCBI taxonomy): domain Eukaryota; kingdom Metazoa; phylum Chordata; class Amphibia; order Anura; family Bufonidae; genus Rhinella; species Rhinella marina. The sequence goes on from ONZH01000855.1 coordinate 37,004, forward strand.
GTACAAATCATTATTACCTTCCATCCTGTTTGATCTTACAACCTAACCTACTTCTCTATGATAGACAGACTGTTGATAGATACAATACAGATAGAGGGAAATAGAGATAGATAGATAATAGATAGATAGATAGATAGATAGATAGATAGATAGATAGATAGATATAGATAGATATTGTTCCCACACATAGCAGCTTAGAAAATCATGGATTAGGCAGCACAGTTCGACTTGTTCATTGGCTATTAAACCCTATAATTTCTTCCTGTGAAAATATTACCATTGCTGCTTTGCCAGTGACATTGTTTTCCTGCTTGTAGAGCCAACTTATGTTGCCAACCAAGATTTATTTTGAGAGACTATGCTCCCTTCTTGGCCTTCTTGGTGAATGTTTTCTACTCCACAGTGTTTGATATTTTAAATAGTAACCTGTTTTGAAATTGTGCTTTTTATATTCTTTAAAACTTTATATTTTGTAGCTAAGACTAAAGAGTCACTTAAAAAGTTGAAGACATCCTGCATGATCTCATAAATAAACAGGCGGATGTACATGGCTACATTTAAGGAAAAAATCACAGAAAATAATAGAGCATAACACTAGATACAAAATTTATGTTTAGACTAAATCTTGTGATTTAGTTTAAACCTGGTATGATAAAATCTGAAATTCTTAGCTAAATTATTTTGAACAAAACACTTATGTGTCCACCTACTAGAGATGAGCGAGCATGCTCGTCCGAGCTTGGTGCTCGTTCGAGTATTAGGGTACTCGTAAGTGCTCGCTGCTCGGACGAATATCTCGCCATGCTCGAGGAAATTGCATCTCCCACATTTTGAATTTTTGGCACCTATAAACTCAGCCAATCACAAACCAGGAGATTCTGCGGTACACCCAGCATCACGTGGGGCCCTTACATGTCGATAGAAGGGGTTGGCTGGCCTGATCAGGTGACCCTGGAATATACTAGTGACTGCACGCGGTGCTCGGCTCAGATGCTGTCTGGCTGTCGTAGGGACAGATCTGCTGCATTTCAGGGAGAGTGTTAGGGCCTGGATTTAGTTCTCTGTTAGGCAGGAGTGATCTCAAAAGAACCCAACAGCCCTTCTAAGGGCTACAAGACTTTTTTTTTGTCTCCTGGCTGGGCTGGCTGGCACTAGTAGTGCAGCTATCGCCATATATAACACTTTTTTATTGTTTTATCTCAGTGATACAAATCCATTTCATACAGCTGAGTGGAACCATTCTGTGTGTCACAGTTCAGCTGTCCACTCACCACAAACCACAATCCGTATTTTCTGTCCAGGTGATACATACTGTACGTCATTTAATCAAATACGGTCTTTTGCTTTCACTGATACAGCTACATTAGAAAAATCTCTGTGCGACATTTGTCTGGGTTGCAGTCAAAATAGCCACAGTAAGCAGGGGCTGAGTTTGCTCTCTGATATTTTTTTAAAAAAATATATATATATAAAAAAAAAATAAAATTGTTTTTTGTTGTTTTATCTCAGTGATACAAATCCATTTCATACAGCTGTGTGGAACCATTCTGTGTGTCACAGTTCAGCTGTCCAGTCACCACAAAGCACAATCCGTATTTTCTGTCAAGGTGACACATTCTGTACGTCACGTAACTGAAAAAGGTGTTTTGCTCTCACTTATACAGCTACATTACAAAAATCTCTGTGCGACATTTATCTGGGTGACAATTAAGCAGACCAAGTCTGCTTAATCTAATAGTTTCAGTGTAATTGCTCCATACTGCACGGTATGAAATAACATACATAATTTAGCTCTAACTTATCCACCTATATACAAAGCACAATCCGTATTTTCTGTCCAAGTGACACATTCTGTACGTCACTTAATTAAAAAAGGTCTTTTGCTCTCACTGATACAGCTACATTACAAAAATCTCTGTGCGACATTTGTCTGGGTTGCAGTCAAAATAGCCACAGTAAGCAGGGGCTGAGTTTGCTCTCTGATATTTTCTGCACGTCACATTAAAAAAATATATATAAAAAAAATAAAATAAAAAAATCGTTTTTTTGTTGTTTTATCTCAGTGATACAAATCCATTTTATACAGCTGTGTGGAACAATTCTGTGTGTCACAGTTCAGCTGTCCAGTCACCACAAAGCACAATCCGTATTTTCTGTCTAGGTGACACATTCTGTACGTCACGTAATTAAAAAAGGTCTTTTGCTCTCAATGATAAAGCTACATTACAAAAATCTCTGTGCGACATTTGTCTGGGTTGCACTTAAGCAGACCAAGTCTGCCTAATCTAATGGTTTCCGTGTAATTGCTCCATACTGCACGGTACGTAATAACATACGTAATTTAGCTCTAACTTATCCACCTATATACAAAGCATAATCCGTATTTTCTGTCCAAGTGACACATTCTGTACGTAACTTAATTAAAAAAGGTCTTTTGCTCTCACTTATACAGCTACATTACAAAAATCTTTGTGCGACATTTGTCTGGGTTGCACTTAAGCAGACCAAGTCTCCTAATCTAATAGTTTCCGTGTAATTGCTCCATACTGCACGGTACGTAATAACATACGTAATTTAGCTCTAACTTATCCACCTATATACAAAGCACAATCCGTATTTTCTGTCCTAGTGACACATTATGTACGTCACATAATTAAAAAAGGTCTTTTGCTCTCACTGATACAGCTACATTACAAAAATCTCTGTGCGACATTTGTCTGGGTTGCACTTAAGCAGACCAAGTCTGCCTAATCTAATAGTTTCAGTGTAATTGCTCCATACTGCACGGTACGTAATAACATACGTAATTTAGCTCTAACTTATCCACCTATATACAAAGCACAATCCGTATTTTCTGTCCTAGTGACACATTATGTACGTCACTTAATTAAAAAAGGTCTTTTGCTCTCACTTATACAGCTACATTACAAAAATCTCTGTGCGACATTTGTCTAGGTTGCACTTAAGCAGACCAAGTCTGCCTAATCTAATAGCTTCAGTGTAATTGCTCCATACTGCACGGTACGTAATAACATACATAATTTAGCTCTAACTTATCCACCTATATGCAAGGCACAATCCGTATTTCCATCTATATATTTTCTAAAGTGCGAACAGGTGATGTCGTGGATTGCGGACAATGCTTCAAGTAATTTGTCCACCAGTCAGTCTTCCACGCAGTCCACCCACGTTACCCAAGGGAGCACTCCTCTGGCTCCTCCACCTCAACCTCCTTCCCCCCAGTCTGCCCCCTCCCAGAAAAATTTGGAATGCGAACCGGCATACTCCGAGGAACTGTTTTCTGGACCCTTCCCAGAGTCACAAACCACTTCTCAGGTTGCTGCTGACCTCTTTCCCGATGCCCAAGTTTTCCAACTGTCGCAGTCTGTGGGTGATGACATTGTTTGACTTAGTGGAAGAAGTGTGTAAAGAGGTGTCGGACGATGAGGAGACACGGTTGTCAAACAGTGGTGAAGTTGTTGTCAGGGCAGGAAGTCCAAGGGGGGAGCAGACTGAGGAATCGGAGGATGACGAGGTGACTGACCCAAGCTGGGTTGATAAGCCGAGTGAAGACAGTGCTTCTGAGGCGGAGGCGAGTGCTGCACCAGAACAGGTTGGAAGAGGCAGTGGTGTGGCCAGAGGGAGAAGCAGGGCCAGAGCTGGTGCATCAGCAGCAACTGTTTCACGTAGTGAAGCTCCCGTGGCGAGGCCAAGATGTTCGCAAGTCTGGAGGTTCTTTAAAGAAAGTGAGGATGACGGACGGACTGTGGTGTGCAACCTGTGCCACACCAGGATCAGCAGGGGTGCCACCACTACTAGCCTAACCACCACCAGCATGCGCAGGCATATGAGTGCTAAACACCCCACTCAATGGAACCAAGGCCGTTCACCTCCTGCGGGTCACACCACTGCTCCATCCCTTGTGTCACTCGCTGGCTCTGCTAGTCAACCCCCTGCCCAGGACCCCGGCATGAGCGCCTCCCACCATAAAACCACACCTTCGCCTCCACGATCCTCTACAGCGTCCACCAATGTATCCCAGCGCAGCGTTCAGCTGTTTTTACAGCAGACGCTGGAGCTCAAGAGGAAATACAGTTCCACCCACCCCATGCCCAAGCCCTCAACGTCCACATCTCCAAATTGCTGAGCCTGGAGATGCTGCCCTATAGGCTGGTAGAGACCGAGGCCTTTCGCAATCTCATGGCGGTGGCTGCCCCTCGGTATTTGGTGCCCAGCCGCCACTATTTTTCCCGATGTGCCATCCCATCCCTACACCAGCACGTGTCACAGAACATCATCCGTGCCCTGACCAATGCGTTTTCTGAGAAGGTTCACTTAACTACGGACACGTGGACAAGTTCTGCCGGGCAGGGACACTATATATCACTGACGGCACATTGTGTTAACTTGGTGGAGGCTGGGACCGAGACATGTACTGCCCACACCGAGGATTACGGGACCTACCTCGGTCACGGTCTCTCAGACGTACTATGCCTCCTCCTCCGACCCCTCTTCCTCCTCCACCTCCTCCCGAATTACCATCCGTGGGCAC
>ONZH01000856.1:0-17153 GCA_900303285.1 Rhinella marina
AGACGGACTCCTTATCTCTTCTCTCTGACCTTATAAACACTCATCAAAGCTCAAATCCTTATCTTTACTGATAAGAATGTGGCTTAAATAAGTGTTTATGACCTCTCAGTAATATAGGGATAAGTGTTTTTAGATTACCAACACAAAGTAGGATGCACACAGGTATAAGAATAGTTAACCCCTTGTGACAGAACGGCTCAATCTTTTTTTGGCCCCAAAAGAGTAAAATGCAATCGTAAAAAAAAAAATTGTCCCCAAAGGTGTACATAGCCTTCAAATGTATCTTATTGGGATTTTATGTGATAGGCCAACACAATGTAGTGAGTATATGTGAAGTGAAACAAAATAGAATAAATAAAAATCTGGCAAATGTGGGGCGCATCTGTCCCCTGCACTGTGATACCCCTAAATAAAATCCAGTGTGACCAACTGCCTTCAGAAGTCACCTCATTAGTAAATAGAGTCCATCAGCGTGTAATGTATTCTCAGTATAACTACAGCTGTTCTGTGAAGGCCTCAGAGGTTTGTTAGAGAACATTAACAGCATCATGAAAACCAAGGAACACAACAGACAGGTCAGGAATAAAGTTGTGGAGAAGAGTAAAGTTAAGGTTAGGTTATAAAAAAAAAATATCCCAAGCTCTGAACATCTCACGGAGCACTGTCCAAACCATCATCTGATAATGGAAGGAGTATGGCATAACTGCAAACCTACCAAGACATGGCCGTCCACCTAAACTCACAGCTCAGGCAAGGAGAGCACCTCCCGCATGCTAATGACTGCTTCTTTAATGAAAGTGTTTATTAACATTCAGACTATAAGACACACTGCCACTTTTTCCCCATTTTTTTTGGGGGGGGGGGTAAAAAAGTGTGTCTTATAGTCTAAAAAACACTAAGTATGTGGGTGTAAGGTGGAAAAGTTCAAGGGACATGAATACTTTTGCATGGCCCTGTATTTGCTGGTCCTATTTATGTCTGACCACAAGTAAATATTGGCGTTCGGATTTAGTTTTTTATCACACTAATAACCATACGACAGGTTTAAACTGATTTGTTGTTTATCATATTATATAACAACTGGATAATAGGTGGCATTGACCGTCGCCTGATGAACTGTCACCGGAACGTTGCAGGGAAAAGTGTTGGAACTACTAGGCCACTCCGTATGGCTCTTATCTGGGAGATATTTACAACATACAGGTCCCATGTACATCTCGATACGTGATCTGTATTACTTTATCTGGGACTTGGGGGCCACTTTGCTCAGGATCTATCTGGCTTATTGTGTATTATATTATATACAGGCATCTTGGCTTCACCTTCATATGTGGTTTATACCATCATCTAGATTATTTTTTGGTGTCGTCTGGCACTAAAACTTTTTTGGACGACTGATGTTGACTTGGTGGAGGTTTCTATCCCTGGTAAGGGCCATCTAGGAGGTTCCTGACATGGGATCGCCCCTATCAGGGCGGCTAGTCCGTTTTTAGGTAGGGCTTTATAGTACAGGGGGAATTTATAGGGGGAGTGTCCCTTTCATGACTGATCTACCCCTGGTGGTGGTGGGGGTTATCTTACAGAATAAGAAATACAGATTACGTTTTTTTGTGGTGGTGATTCTGTGACTTCACCTTAGGCAGCACCACTGACGGAAGAGCAGGGGGTCAGTATTTTGGCAGGAGCGGAATGCGCCAATTCATAGAATTGCCATGAAAATATATGATATGCAAGGATTTACAGTAACGATCCATTAAAATTTTTGAAAGGACTCCATACTGACAGGGAGTGTTCCACAGGATTAGCGCATTGCAAATGTGGTGCCAATATTCAAAAAGGGTCCAAAAACAGTGCCCGGGAACTATAGGCCGGTAAGTTTAACTTCTGTCGTGGGTAAACTGTTTGAAGGTTTTCTGAGAGATGCTATCTTGGAGTACCTCAATGAAAATAAGCAAATAACTCCATATCAGCATGGCTTCATGAGGGATCGGTCGTGTCAAACCAATTTAATCAGTTTCTATGAGGAGATAAGTTCTAGACTGGACCGAGGCAAATCAATGGATGTCGTATATCTGGACTTCTCCAAAGCATTTGACACTGTACCACATAAAAGGTTAGTATATAAAATGAGAATGCTTGGCCTGGGAGAAAATGTCTGTATGTGGGTAAGTAACTGGCTCAGTGATAGAAAACAGAGGGTGGTTATTAATGGTACATACTCAGATTGGGTCACTGTCACTAGTGGGGTACCACAGGGGTCAGTACTGGAGGGGTCACTGTCACTAGTGGGGTACCACAGGGGTCAGTATTGGGCCTATTCTCTCAATATATTTATTAATGATCTTGTAGAAGGCTTGTACAGTAAAATATCAATTTCTGCAGATGACACTAAACTGTGTAAAGTAATTAACACCGAAGAGGACAGTATACTGTATATATACTACAGAGGACAGTATACTGTATATATACTACAGAGGACAGTACACTGTATATATACTACAGAGGACAGTATACTGTATTATACTACAGAGGACAGTATACTTATATACTAGAGGACATATATACACAGAGACAGTATACTGTATATATACAGAGGACAGTATACTGTATATATATACAGAGGACAGTATACTGTATATATACTTACAGAGGACAGTATACTGTATATATACTACAGAGGACAGTATACTGTATATATTACAGAGGACAGTATACTGTATATATACTACAGAGGACAGTATACTGTATATATATTACAGAGGACAGTATACTGTTATATATATATACAGAGGAACAGTATACTGTATATATATACACAAGGACAGTATACTGTATATATACTACAGAGGACAGTATACTGTATATATACTGCAGAGGACAGTATACTGTATATATACTACAGAGGACAGTATACTGTATATATATACTACAGAGGAGTATACTGTATATATACTGCAGAGGACAGTATACTGTATATATATTACAGAGGACAGTATACTGTACTACAGAGACAGTATACTGTATATACACTACAGAGGACAGTATCCCCTATATATTACTACAGAGGACAGTATACTGTATATACAACAGAGGACAGTATACTGTATATAATATTACAAGGGCAGTATACTGTATATACACAGTATACTGTATTATATACAGAGGACAGTATACTAGTATACTGTATATATACACAGAGGACAGTATACTGTATATATATATACTGAGGACAGTATACTGTATATATTACCAGAGGGACAGTATACTGTATATATACTAGAGGACAGTATACTGTATATACACTACAGAGGACAGTATACTGTATATATACTGCAGAGGATAGTATACTGTATATACACTACAGAGGACAGTATACTGTATATATACACTACAGAGGACAGTATACTATACTGTATTAATATACAAGAGACAGTATACTGTATATATACTGCAGAGGACAGTTAGTATATATATTTAGAGGACAGTATACTGTATATATACTACAGAGGACAGTATACTGTATATACACTACAGAGGACAGTATACTGTATATATATTACGAGAGGACAGGGTACATATACTACAGAGGACAGTATACTGTATATATACTACAGAGGGACAGTATACTGTAATACACTACAGAGGACAGTATACTGTAGGTATACTACTACAGAGGACAGTACACTGTATATATACTACAGAGGACAGTATACTGTATATATATACTACAGAGGACAGTATACTGTATATACACTACAGAGGACAGTATACTGTATATATACTACAGAGGACAGTATACTGTACATATACTACAGAGGACAGTATACTGTATATACACTACAGAGGACAGTATACTGTATATATACTACAGAGGACAGTACACTGTATATTACCACAGAGGACAGTTCACTGCTACAGATGGATCTGGATAGACTGGAGGCTTGAGCAGAGAAGTGGCAGATGAGGTTTAACACTGACAAATGTAAGGTTATATATATGGTAAGGAATAATGCAAGTCACCAGTACATACTAAATGGTAAAACACTGGGTAACTCTGACATGGAAAAGGACCTAGGAATTTTAGTGAACAGCAAACTAAGCTGTAGAAACCAGTGTCAGACAGCTGCTGCCAAGGCCAATAAGATAATGGGTTGCATCAAAAGAGGCATAGATGGCGGTGATGAGAACATAGTCCTGCCACTTTACACATCACTAGTCAGACCACACATGGAGGACTGTGTACAGTTCTGGGCTCCTGTGAACAAGGCAGACATAGCAGAGCTGGAGAGGGTTCAGAGGAGGGCAACTAAAGTCATAACTGGAATGGGTGGACTACAGGACCCAGAAAGATTATCAAAATTAGGGACGACTGAGGGGAGATGTAATAACTATGTATAAATATATCAGGGGTCAGTACAGAGATCTCTCCCATCATCTATTCATCCCCAGGACTGTGACTGTGACGAGGGGACATCCTCTGTGTCTGGAGGAAAGAAGGTTTGTACACAAACATAGAAGAGGATTCTTTACGGTAAGAGCAGTGAGACTATGGAACTCTCTGCCTGAGGAGGTGGTGATGGTAAGTTCACTATAAGAGATCAGGAGGGGCCTGGATGTATTTCTGGAGGTAATAATATTACAGGTTATAGTTACTAGAGAGGGGTCGTTGATCCAGGGAGTAATTCTGATGTCTGATTGGAGTCGGGAAGGAATTTTTTCCCTTAAAGTGGGGAAAATTGGCTTCTACCTCACAGGGGTTTTTTTGCCTTCCTCTGGATCAACTTGCAGGATAACAGGAAGAACTGGATGGACAGAGGGATTTTTTCAGCCTTAGAAATTATGTTATTATGCTAAAAAATTTGGAGTGTTTCTCTGATAATAAAGTCACTCAATGATATCTAAAACAGCCAAAGTCCATAATTCTGCCTGATCCATAAGGGGTTAATCCCAGTAACAGGGCGCAGTGATACAATGTATAACAGGGGAGGTGAGGTGTTACATTGTGGCCACCATGGCAGCTCCTGGGTGGTGGACTCTCACCAGGAGGCACCACGCTCTGCGGTGGAAGCGATTAGCGCTCTCCACTCCCCGGGCCACAAGCTATATTCCATTCTAGCTAATTAAGCGGGCGACATTAACCCTTTGCCTTTAGGCCGGTGGCAGTTGTGCTGACTAAGATCCAGGCTCATCACCATCGAGCGGAGCTGCTTGTAGCTCTTATTGAGTAGGTGTCACTGTCTTCAATGGTCCTTAACCACATAAGTCATTACTGAGCAGACTCCTAAATTACCAAACCAATTAAGAGAAGCAGCGTGGCCCGGGCAGGAGGAGAGCGCCCCCCGAGGGCTCCCGGCCCCATAAATCATGAGAGCAGAGCAGATTGTGGAGGGAAATCTTACGGTAATAGGACAAATCGCTCCCCGGAAACCACAGCCAGGGACATGACCCGATGTTCATCCTGTACCCCGAGTGTCATCATCCTGTACCCCGAGTGTCATCATCCTGTATGTCCATTATCCTGTACCCCGAGTGTCATCATCTGTCTGTACCCCGAAGTCATGTCATCATCCTGTACCCCGAGTGTCATCATCCTGTACCCGAGTGTCATCATCCTGTCATCCCTGTACCCCGAGTGTCATTATCCTGTACCCCGAGAGTGTCATTCATCATCTGTACCCCGAGTGTCATTCCTGTATCCTGTACCCCGAGTGCATCACATGTACCCCGAAGTGTCATCATCCTGTATGTCATCATCACCCCGAATGTCATCATCCTGTACCCCGACCCCGATGTTACATCATCCTGTATCCATGTACCCCGAGTGTCATCATCCTGTACCCGAGTGTCATCATCCTGTACCCCGAGTGTCATTATCCTGTACCCCGAGTGTCATTATCCTGTACCCCCGTACCCCAGTGTCAGTGTCATTATCCTGTACCCCGAGTGTCATTCCTGTACGAGTGTCATTATCCTGTACCCCAAGTGTCAGTGTCATTATCCTGTACCCCGAGTGTCATCATTATCCTGTACCCCGAGTGTCATCATTATCCTGTACCCCGAGTGTCAGTGTGGTCATTATCCTGTACCCCCGAGTGTGTCAGTGTCATTATCCTGTACCCCGTGTCAGTGTCAGTGTCATTATCCTGTACCCCCGAGTGTCAGTGTCATCAATCCTGTACCCCGTGTCAGTGTCATTCACCTGTACCCCGAGTGTCAGTGTCATTATCCTGTACCCCGTGGTCAGTGTCAGTGTCATTATCCTGTACCCGAGTGTCAGTGTCATTATCCTGTACCCCGAGTGTCAGTGTCATTATCCTGTACCCCGAGTGTCAGTGTCATTATCCTGTACCCCAGTGTCAGTGTATTCCTGTACCCGAGTGTCAGTGTCATTATCCTGTACCCCGAGTGTCAGTGTCATTATCCTGTACCCCAAGTGTCAGTGTCATTATCCTGTACCCCGAGTGTCAGTGTCATTATCCTGTACCCCGAGTGTCAGTGTCATTATCCTGTACCCCAAGTGTCAGTGTCATTATCCTGTACCCCGAGTGTCAGTGTCATTATCCTGTACCCCAAGTGTCAGTGTCATTATCCTGTACCCCAGTGTCAGTGTCAGTGTCATTATCCTGTACCCCAAGTGTCAGTGTGTCATTATCCTGTACCCCGAGTGTCAGTGTCATTATCCTGTACCCGAGTGTCAGTGTCATTATCCTGTACCCCCAGTGTCAGTGTCATTATCCTGTACCCCAAGTGTCAGTGTCATTATCCTGTACCCCGAGTGTCAGTGTCATTATCCTGTACCCCGAGTGTCAGTGTCATTATCCTGTACCCCCAAGTGTCAGTGTCATTATCCTGTACCCCGAGTGTCAGTGTCATTATCCTGTACCCCGAGTGTCAGTGTCATTATCCTGTACCCCGAGTGTCAGTGTCATTATCCTGTACCCCGAGTGTCAGTGTCATTATCCTGTACCCCAGAGTGTCAGTGTCATTATCCCTGTACCCCAAGTGTCAGTGTCATTATCCTGTACCCGAGTGTCAGTGTCATTATCCTGTACCCCGAGTGTCAGTGTCATTATCCTGTACCCCGAGTGTCAGTGTCATTATCCTGTACCCCCAAGTGTCAGTGTCATTATCCTGTACCCCGAGTGTCAGTGTTCATTATCCTGTACCCCGAGTGTCAGTGTCATTATCCTGTACCCCGAGTGTCAGTGTCATTATCCTGTACCCCAAGTGTCAGTGTCATTATCCTGTACCCCGAGTGTCATTATCCTGTACCCCAGTGTCATTATCCTGTACCCCAGTGTCAGTGTCATTATCCTGTACCCCGAGTGTCAGTGTCATTATCCTGTACCCGAGTGTCAGTGTCATTCCTGTACCCCGAGTGTCAGTGTCATTATCCTGTACCCCGAGTGTCATTATCCTGTACCCCGAGTGTCAGTGTCATTATCCTGTACCCCAGTGTCAGTGTCAGTGTCATTATCCTGTACCCAGTGTCAGTGTCATTATCCTGTACCCCGAGTGTCAGTGTCATTATCCTGTACCCCGAGTGTCAGTGTCATTATCCTGTACCCCGAGTGTCAGTGTCATTATCCTGTACCCCGAGTGTCAGTGTCATTATCCTGTACCCCGAGTGTCAGTGTCATTATCCTGTGTGTCAGTGTCCCCCCGAGTGTCAGTGTCATTATCCTGTACCCCGAGTGTCAGTGTCATTATCCTGTACCCAGTGTCAGTGTCAAAAATTGTTCCTTCCTGGAACCATCATCAGCAGGCTATCCTTATTTTTATTTATATAGTTTGTGCTCTGAACTCTTGTTTCGTTCTATACTGTTAATCACCTATGATATTCCAGTAATTCAGCCCTGCTCCAGCGCATCCATACATTTTGGGCTGCAGTGAGATTTCTAGTCGACCACGTGCTATCCTGTGTAGACAGGCTGTCAGTCTCTCCTGTGTGGATGACCTCCTGTAATGGAGCATTGATAAAAGGTGAGTCCCTGAAAAGGTTAGCTTCAGAGTTATAAAACTCCCCTGACTCGCATTGTCTATAATATCTGTGGGTGCTGTGTGCAGAATCTCCAGTGTATCCTATGAGCCACAGCTTCACTCTGCTCTCCTGCCTCCTGCTGGTAAAATCACAGGGACCTATCACAAGCAGGAGGCAGGAGAGACGGCTGAAGCTGCATCCTATAGGAATACACAGCAGCTCTGTATCACTATAGCTGGCACCAGGGTGGCTGTGTTCTTCCTCTCAGAAGAGAGCTCATTTTCATACATGGTTGTCCATTCCTCAGAATGGGAATAATATAACTGCACACCCCCCTGCAGTGACCACACGGAGCCTCCCGCTGAGACAGCAGCTGATTGGTGGAGATTATAGAAGCCACGCCCACAACAATCTGACATCATCCTAAGAAGTGGTGTCCAGGTTATGAGTCAATTGGACCAACAGACCATACAGAACAGCTCAACATACACTGAGAAGAGCAGCGAAACAATAAAATAAGTCACAAAATTACACAAAAGACTCAGAAAGTAACGTTCTCCGACCACAGACCCTCAGAGAGCAGATCTACAGTGTCAGCCGGTTACACCGGAGCGGCTGACAGCTACACGTCTGGTAGTTACTCTTCAAGCTGTTGTCCTCCAAGTTCTGTACTGGAGCAGGAGGGGCAAACAGGACAGCGCAGGGGGTTCAGAAGTGCAATACTCTGCAGAAACCAGGAGAAGACCCCACAGCGTCTAATAAAATAGCAACCATCCGAAATCTGGGCAGAAAGTCTGAGATATGTAATGATCTATCTATCTATATCTCATATCTATCTATCTATCTATCTATCTATCTATCTATCTATCTATCTAATCTATCTATCTAATCTATCTAATGTCTATCTATCTCATAGCTATCTGTCTATCTATCTATCAACTATCTATCTATCAACTATCTATGTCATATCTATCTGATTTCTATTAACTATCTATCTATCTACCTATCTATCTCATATCTATCTCTCATCTCATATGTATCTATCTATCTGTCTATCTATCTATCCACCTATCTTGGTCCATCCATCACCACATGTAGATAACACAAAGCCTCAGTAAATGTCCGAAATTCTCCCCCCCATACATTAGATGTGACCTCTGGGCTGCAGTGTTGGGGCCCCCATTCTGTGTGGCCCCCCACTCACAGACAGCCCTGGAGCGGAGCCCCGCAGACCCCGTCTATACCAGGCAGACAATGGGCAGCAGCCCTGCCATCCAGCAGCACTTACCTCTCAGAGCGGTGAGTGCGCCCAGGACCAGGCAGATCCCCCAGGATCCCGACCCCCTCCTCATCCTGCAGGGGGCACCTGTGCCCGGAGGGGGGTCCCCGAAAAACTCCAACACTCCTAAATCCAGCTGAGCAATCCACAGCGCATGGGTGAGGAGCCCTCCCGAGGTGTGCCCGCCGGCCAGGGCTGTGATCCACTGGATCCCGGGAATCAAGCAGGATCCTGCGCCAACTCCAGGGAGGATGCGGCACCTGGGGGGGCGACACCCGATCACCCGCTGCGGGGCACCCGGGCTGAGCTCATCGGCTGAGGGTGCCAAGGATGAGATCACTGCAAGGGGCTGGACGTGGCCCTGGGTTGGGGGCCCCTGCCCAAGGAGAGATTAACCCTTTGGAAGGCTGCGGCTGGGCATGCACAGGAAGGTCAGGTGGGCGCTGCACCTAGGTCAGGGATGAGGATTAACCCTTGCAGGGCTGCGGCTAAGGATGCACAGGGTTAACCCGTGGCAGAAGGGATGCAGACAGCAGCTCCGGTAACGGAAGGATCCCGGCGGCTCCGGGCAGGGCTGCGGCTGGGCATGCACCGGGCGGGCAGGGAGGCGGCAGCCGGCAGTCTGGCCCTGTGCTGGGCACTGCTGTCTCCGGAGTGTCCGCTCCACACGTGTTCCCTCCTTCTCCCCCTCTCCCTCCATTGACAGAGCCGTCTCCGAGCAACCCGAGGACGCCGCCACCCCCGCCTGCTCGGACGGACGGGGCTCAGCCTCACATTATTCATTTTTTATTTTATTGCCGTGAGTTTTGGCGCCCTCTGGCGGTGAGATGCGGTAGGTGCGCCTGTGAGCGGGGATGCGGCAGCGGGACAGTGCTGCGGGTGTGCGGGACGGTGGACGGACTGCAGGACGGGTGTGTTACCGGGTGTGCGCAGTATACATGGTGCTCTGCATAGTGAACAGGGCGCTCTGCATAGAGTATATGCTTCTCTGTATAATGTACAGGGCGCTCTGCATAGTGTACAGGCTGCTCTGCGTAGTGTACATGGTGCCCTGCAGAATTTACGGGGTGCTCTGCATAGTGTACAGGGCGCTCTGCATAGTGTACAGGGTGCTCTGCAGAATGTAAAGGGTGTTCTGCATAGTATACAGGGTGCCCTGCATAGTGTACAGGCTGCTCTGCAAAGTATGCAGGGTGATCTGCAGGATGTAAAGGGTGCTCTGTATAGTGTACAGGGGGCAATGCATAGTGTACAAGGTGCTCTGCATAGTGTGCAGGGTGCTCTGCATAGTACACAGGCTGCTCTGCATAGTGTACAGCGTGCTCTACATAGTATACAGGGTGTTCTGCAGAGTAAACAGGGTGCTCTGCATGGTGTACAAGGTGCTCTGCATAGTACAGAGGGTTCTCTGCATCGTATACAGGGTGCTCTGTTTAGTGTACCATGTTCTCTGACTACTCTGTCCATGCAGAGTGCTCCAGACTGTGTATGGGGCCCTGCTGTGCTATATGTGCTTTTCACAGCACAGTTTATTCAGATTATAGGGTGCTCCGCTCCTTATTCAGATTACAGGGTGCTCTGCTCTTTATTCAGATTACAGGGTGCTCCGCTCCTTATTCAGATCACAGGGTGCTCTGCTCTTATTCAGATTACAGGGTGCTCCGCTCATTATTCAGATCACAGGGTGCTCCAGCTCTCCGCTTTTCAGATTACAGGGTGCTCATTATTCAGATTACAGGTGCTCCTTATTTACAGGGTGCTCCGCTTATTCAGTTATCAGATTACAGGGTGCTCCGCTCTTTATTCAGATTACAGGGTGCTCCGCTCCTTATTCAGATTACAGGGTGTTCCGCCTTATTCGATTACAGGGTGTTCCGCTCTCAGATTCAGATTACAGGTGCTCCGCTCCTTATTAAGACAGGATTACAGGGTGCTCCTTTTCAGATTACAGGGTGCTCCGCTCCTTATTCAGATTACAGGGTGCTCTGCTCTTATTCAGATTACAGGGTGCTCTGCTCCTTATTCAGATTACAGGGTGCTCCGCTCCTTATTCAGATTACAGGGGTGCTCTGCTTGTTATTCAGATACAGGGGTGCTCCGCTCTTAATTCAGATTACAGGGTGCTCCGCTCCTTAATTCAGATTACAGGGTGCCGCTCCTTATTCAGATTACAGGGTGCTCGCTCTTACCTTATTTCAGATTACAGGGTGCTCCGCTCCTTATTCAGATTACAGGGTGCTTCCTCTCCTTATTCAGATTACAGGGTGCTCCTCTTACCTTATTCAGATTACAGGGTGCTCCTGCTCCTTATTCAGATTACAGGGTGCTCCGCTCCTTATTCAGATTACAGGGTGCTCTGCTTGTTATTCAGATTACAGGGTGCTCTGCTCGCTTTATTCAGATTACAGGGTGCTCCGCTCCTTATTCAGATTACAGGTGCTCCGCTCCTTATTAGATTACAGGTGCTATTCAGATTACAGGGTGCTCTGCTTGTTATGCAGATTACAGGGTGCTGCTTATTATTCAGATACAGGGTGCTACGCTCCTTATTCAGATTACAGGGTGCTCGCCCTTATACAGATTACAGGGATTCATGCCGCTCCTTATTCAGATTACAGTGCTTTCAGATACAGTGCTCGCTCATTATCTTCATATACAGGTGAATCTTCATATACAGGTGATATCTTCTTCATATACAGTGTTCTTCTTCATAACATCTTCTCATATACAGGTGACATCTTCTTCATATACAGGTGACATCTTCATATACAGGTGACATCTTCTTCATATACAGGTGACATCTTCTTCATATACAGGTGACTTCTTCATATACAGGTGACATCTTCTTAATATACAGGTGACATCTTCTTCATATACAGGTGACATCTTCTTCATATACAGGTGACTTCTTCATATACAGGTGACATCTTCAGATATCAGGTGACATCTTCTTCATATACAGGTGACATCTTCATATACAGGTGATATTTTCTTCATATACAGGTGACATCTTCTTCATATACAGGTGATATCTTCTTCATATACAGGTGACATCTTCTTCATATACAGGTGATATCTTCATATACAGGTGACATCTTCTTCATATACAGGTGACATCTTCTTCATATACAGGTGACATCTTCTTCAAATACAGGTGACATCTTCTTCATATACAGCTGACTTCTTCATATACAGCTGACATCCTCTTTATATACAGGTGACTTCTTCTTCATATACAGGTGACTTCTTCATATACAGCTGACATCCTCTTTATATACAGGTGACTTCTTCTTCATATACAGGTGACATCTTCTTCATATACAGGTGACATCTTCATATACAGGTGACATCTTCTTCAATATACAGCTGACATCTTCATACACAGGTGACATCTTCTTCATATACAGGTGACATCTTCTTCATATACAGGTGACATCTTCTTCATATACAGGTGACTTCTTCATATACAGGTGACATCTTCATATACAGCTGACATCTTCTTCATATACAGGTGACATCTTCTTCATATACAGCTGACATCTTCATTTACAGGTGACATCTTCATATACAGGTGACATCTTCATATACAGGTGACATCTTCTTCATATACAGGTGACATCTTCATTTACAGGTGACATCCTCTTTATATACAGGTGACTTCTTCATATACAGGTGACTTCTTTATATACAGGTGACTTCTTCATATACAGGTGACATCTTCATATACAGGTGACATCTTCTTCATATACAGGTTAAATCTATAGTACAAGCAGCCAAGAAACAAATCTGATCTCTCCCCGGAGACATTTATCAGGGGGATGCAGTAGTAAAGAGCGCACATTTTCCTTGCTTTCGATGAATGTATTATTTGCAGGTAACACGTTCAGGGTCCATTCAGTGTAGTCTCTGATGAAGGCCCGAATTTCAGCTTCGAAACATCAAATGTTTGATAAATGTTCCTGAAGGAGGAAAATGTGTGTGTGGAGAACTTTACTACTATGGTGTCTGGGACTTACAAGGACTTGTCTACAGACATCAGGAGGACAGAGACATAATGAATATGTCACCCAAATATAACTGCAGAGCACTTCCTTGTGACACCATAGACAAACACATACATATAACTATAGACACATAAAATACCTATATAGAGATCTAGGACTCTGCACATTCTGAGGCGAAAGATCCATGAATCTCTCCTATCATAATTCTCTTCCCTGGGTCCTCAGTCTCTGTCTCCTCGCTGGCTCCTCATCATTTTTTTCCTGGGGCCTTATCCTCTGTTTCTTCCCTGTATCCTCAACGTCTATCTCTTCCCTGTGTCCTCATCCTCTGTCTCTTCCTTGTTCTCTCTCTGTCTCTTCCTTGGGTCCTCATCCTCTGTCTCTTCCCTGTGTCCTCGTCCTCTTTCTCTTCCCTGTGTCCTCGTCCTCTTTCTCTTCCCTGGGTCCTCATCCTCTATCTCTTCCTGGGTCCTCATCCTCTATCTCTTCCTGGGTCCTCGTCCTCTGTCTCTTCCCTGGGTCCTCATCCTCTATCTCTATTTGGGTCCTCATCCTCTGTCTCTTCCCCTGTGTCCTCATCCTCTGTCTCTTCCTGTGTCTCCTCTTCTCTGTGTCTCTCCTGCTGTCCTTTGTCTCTTCCCTGGGTTCCTCATCCTCTATCTCTTCCCTCCTCATATCCTTCATCTGGATCCTCATCTCTATCTCATCTCCCTGCAGTCATCCCTTCTATTTCCCTTCTGGCTTCTCGTCTTTTGTCTTTTTCCTAGGTCCTCAACCTTTTCATCTCGTGACTCTACATCTTCTCCCTAGCTCCCCATCCTCTGTCTCCACCTAGCTCATTCCCTGGGTCCTCATTCTCTATCTACTTCCTGGCTTCTCATCCTTCTCTTCCCTGTTTCCTCTTCCTTGGGTGTCCCCAATCTCTGTCTCCTCATCCTCTGTCTTCTCTCCTCATTCATTTTTCACCCTCTAACCCTCTGCTCTATGGTATTTGGCTCTTCATCCTTGGTCCCTCCTCCTTTGCTCCTCATCCCTGCCTTCCTGGGTTTTCATTCTCTGTCTTCTCCCTGGATGCTCATCTTCTGTCTTCTCCTTTGGTCCTCATTGTTCTCCTGTCTGGCTCTTTAGTCTACCACCCCCCGGGTTCCTCCTTATTCTCACTAGCTCATTCAACCTCCTTCTCCCACTAACTTGTATATTTTTTGCCAAATATCAAGTAATATATAATTTTTGCAGGATGAAGTCAGGTCTTCTGATGCTTTGGACAGGAACACCTAGAGCTGCCGGACCAAACACCTAATTTAATAGTAAACTAATAGGTTATAATCCAGTATGGTGCACTACACATAACCATGTGACGTAAAGTATTGGGGCCTAGTTTCATCCTGAATAGGCAGCATGACTATTTTTCAGTGCTTTGTGCTCCTCGTCCTATGTTCCTCCCTGGCTCCTTATCCTTCACCCTGGCTCTTCATCCTCTCCTCTCTGGCTTCTCATCCTCTGTCTCCTCTTTGACTCATTATCTTTCTGGTTCTTCATTTGTCTCCCTGGCTCTTCATTCTCAGTCTCTAATCTTGCTCTTCAGCTTTCTGTTCCCTGGCACCTCATCCTCAGTTTTTTCCTGTCTCCTCCCTGACTCTGCAGCTTACTCTTCCTTGGCTTTTCATCCTCTGCCAACTCCTTGGTTCCTCATGCTTCTCACTGAATCCTCATCCTCATCTGTATCCTACTAGACTCTTCAGCCTTCTTCTCTCTGACTCCTCATCTTCTGGTTCCTCTATGGTTCTTAATCTTTCTTCTCCCTGGCTCTTCATTCTTCTGCCTCCAGGATTCTGATCTTCTTTTTCCTTATTGCTCTTCATCCTTCTCCATCCTTTTCATCCTTGGCTTCTCATCGTCTATCTTGTTGCTTTTACTTCAGCATCAGCCCAATGGGAAATTTCCTTGTAGAGTCTACGGCCAGACCACCCCTGGTTGTCTCCTCAGTCTCCTCATCCTCTGTTAAATACTTGGCTCCTCTTCCATTTCTTCTCTAGGAAATGTTAGATAAATCTCCCTCACTTTACATAGTTTCAGTATTCATTTTACTTTGCCAGGACACTGGCTGAATGGACACAAACTGCTTTTTCACTGTCAAAAAGCAAAGTCTTTGTCACTTCCCTTCCTCCAACGTATTACCCAGCAGTGGACACCAGTTCTCAATGTGAATAGACAAAGCTTCAGGGCCTTTGCCAAACTACTATGTTATAGTAAATACAGATAACCGATTAACCTGCTGCCAATTTCCACCTAACAGAGGCATAGATGCTGGTTTGTTATAGAGTCAGAGTGAGTCAATGCTGGGCAGAAGCTTTCAGCACCATGGACAGCAGAAGGTCCAGAGACCTGGGAATCTCTTCTCTGTCCTCCCATCAAGGAAACTGTCATAGATTTAGAATGGATGCGCCAAAGTTAGGTAAAGGCCGGCGTCTCATCATAACTCCGGCAGATCCACCGCCTGGTATAGGGGTTATTAAAACCGGCATCTAAAATGCCGGTCTTCATAAATGACCCCCTATGTCTCATCATGTACCGACTTCAGGGCATTTGCCAAAATGCTAGGTTATAATAAATACATGTAGCAGATTCATGAACAGCACCATGCTGACAGTTTCCATCTAACAGTCATGTAGGACCGGTGTGTATATTATCTATGGAGTGAGAGTCAGTCAGTGCTGGAGCTTTCACTCTAACCTTTGCTGTAACAAAGAAGCTTTCAGCACCATGGAGAGCAGAAGGTCCAGAGAGCGAAATCTCTTCTCCGTCCTCACATCAACTTCTACCCAGATCTCTCTAAAGTACTCAGAATGTCAGGGTTAGGGAAAGAGTCTAAAGAACCCAAGGGCTCATGGGCAGAGTGGCACATTAGTATCTTGTATCTACCAGGGTCGTGGGCGGAGTGGCACATTAGTATCTTGTATCTACCAGGGTCGTGGGCAGAGTGGCACATTAGTATCTTGTATCTAAATCTGGCACATTAGTATCATTGGGCACACTTGTATCTACCAGGATCGGGGCAGAGGGGCACATTAGTATCTCTTATCCACCAGGGTCATGGGTGGCATTAGGGGGTCAGAGTGGCACATTATAGCTTGTGTCTACCAGGGTTAGGGGCAGAGTGGCACATTAGTATCTCTTATCTACTAGGGTCATGGGCAGAGTGGCACATTAGTAGCTTGTGTCTACCAGGCTCATGGGCAGAGTGGCACATTAGTAAGCTTGTGTCTACCAGGCTCATGGGCGGAGTGGCACATTAGTATCTCTTATCTACCAGGGTCATGGGCAGAGTGGCACATTAGTATCTCTTATCTACCAGGGTCGGGGGCAGAGTGGCACATAGTATCTCTTATCTACCAGGGTCATGGCAGAGTGGCAATTAGTATCTCTTATCTACCAGGGTCGGGGGCAGAGTGGCACATTGGTATCTTATATCTACCAGGGTCTTTGGGCAGAGTGGCACATTAGTATCTTGCATCTACCAGGGTTAGGGGCAGAGTGGCACATTAGTATCTTGCATCTACGCAAGGTCGTGGGCACAGTTGGCACATTAGTATCTTGTATCTACCAGGATCGTGGGCAGAGTGGCACATTAGTATCTTGTATCTACCAGGGTCTTGGACAGAGTGGCACATTAGAATCTTGTATCTACCAGGGTTAGGGGCACAGTGGCCCATTAGTATCTCTTATCTAACAGGGTCTTGGGCAGAGTCGTGGGCACATTGCCATCCTCTGCTTTTTGCCCCAGTACAGAGAGAATATGTCAGTGAGGTTTAATTAACTGTTTGTAGACCTTTGCATTTGCATTTAAATGAGGCCGAGTAGGCGCCGTCTGGGTAATATCTCTGAAGTG
>ONZH01000857.1:0-33986 GCA_900303285.1 Rhinella marina
TAGATATTGTATATTTCAAGTACACAGCCGTGTAGTAACTGAACAGACGGTGGGTATTTACACCAGGTATGTGAAATAATTTAGCAAGAGAACGCACAGTACAGTGGCCAATTAAAAGGCCTAGATATTGTATATTTCAAGGTACACAGCCGTGTACTAACTGAACAGACGGTGGGTATTTACACCAGGTATGTGAAATAATTTAGCAAGAGAACGCACAGTACAGTGGCCAATTAAAAGGCCTAGATATTGTATATTTCAAGGTACACAGCCGTGTACTAACTGAACAGACGGTGGGTATTTACACCAGGTATGTGAAATAATTTAGCAAGAGAACGCACAGTACAGTGGCCAATTAAAAGGCCTAGATATTGTATATTTCAAGGTACACAGCCGTGTACTAACTGAACAGACGGTGGGTATTTACACCAGGTATGTGAAATAATTTAGCAAGAGAACGCACAGTACAGTGGCCAATTAAAATGGCCTAGATATTGTATATTTCAAGGTACACAGCCGTGTACTAACTGAACAGACGGTGGGTATTTACACCAGGTATGTGAAATAATTTAGCAAGAGAACGCACAGTACAGTGGCCAATTAAAAGGCCTAGATATTGTATATTCAAGGTACACAGCCGTGTAGTAACTGAACAGACGGTGGGTATTTACACCAGGTATGTGAAATAATTTAGCAAGAGAACGCACAGTACAGTGGCCAATTAAAAGGCCTAGATATTGTATATTTCAAGGTACACAGCCGTGTAGTAACTGAACAGACGGTGGGTATTTACACCAGGTATGTGAAATAATTTAGCAAGAGAACGCACAGTACAGTGGCCAATTAAAAGGCCTAGATATTGTATATTTCAAGGTACACAGCCGTGTAGTAACTGAACAGACGGTGGGTATTTACACCAGGTATGTGAAATAATTTAGCAAGAGAACGCACAGTACAGTGGCCAATTAAAAGGCCTAGATATTGTATATTTCAAGGTACACTGCCGTGTACTAACTGTACAGACGGTGGGTATTTACACCAGGTATGTGAAATAATTTAGCAAGAGAACGCACAGTACAGTGGCCAATTAAAAGGCCTAGATATTGTATATTTCAAGGTACACAGCCGTGTACTAACTGTACAGACGGTGGGTATTTACACAGGTATGTGAAATAATTTAGCAAGAGAACGCACAGTACAGTGGCAATTAAAAGGCCTAGATATTGTATATTTCAAGGTACACAGCCGTGTAGTAACTGAACAGACGGTGAGGTATTTACACCAGGTATGTGAAATAATTTAGTAAGAGAACGCACAGTACAGTGGCCAATTAAATGGCCTAGATATTGTATATTTCAAGGTACACAGCCGTGTACTAACTGAACACACGGTGGGTATTTACACACAGGTATGTGAAATAATTTAGCAAGAGAACGCACAGTACAGTGGCCAATTAAAAGGCCTAGATATTGTATATTTCAAGGTACACAGCCGTGTACTAACTGTACAGACGGTGGGTATTTACACCTGGAATACAAAAAGGGTATTGCAGGCACACAGAACCCAGAACACTAGAGCCAAATAAACTGTATTTAAAAAAATAAAATAAAATTCACAGCCGTATACTGCCAGATCAGATGGTGCATATACACACTAGTTATATAACAGGGTTTTTCAGCCAAAAAGAACGCTGAACAGTAGTGCCAAATATAGTTTGGTATGTAGCAGAGCACCTAATACACCACTAATGCCTCTCTCTGTCCCTACTCCAGAAGCTATCCCTGAATACGGCAGCCGTTCTCTGTAAAGTGTATCTTGTAGTAAAGCTATCACTGTAGTGCACTATAGTAGCCCTGATAAGGGCTTTTAATCACGCTCCTGCCTGTCCAACTGCTAAAACCTGTCTGTCCCTTCTCCAGCCTCTATCCCTGACTAAGTTCACGCAGCATATGCGTACGAGCAGGAAGAGCTGAGTTTTTAATATTCGAGGTCACATGGTTTTTCCAGCCAATCCATGTAGACGCTGTTTTCGCGCTGCCAGCGTGCTCAGCGTGCCTGTCATACCCCCCCTGCATGTTGATTGGTGGAAAAAGAGCGCCAGGGAAGGTGGGAGGGGAAACGAATTCTAAGTGCGCCATCGCCGTTATACTCGATTGAAATCGAGTATGCCGAATAGCGTAGTATTCGATCGAATACCGGCTCGATCGAACACTACTCGCTCATCTCTAATAATTAATTTTCTGTGCAGATTTTGGTGATTTCACTGAAGTTCCGTGCAGAAACCACATATGTTGTATCATTGCACTTTCTTGTGGATTTCATTGCCACAGAGTTCACCTTTTGCATCGCAAAGAAGAAAATCCACAATGAAAATGCACACAAAGATAAAAATACTGTGGATTTCAAAATGTGCATTGCAGATCTAGCTTATAGGTGGTAACCGGGGTTGGGCATATAGGACAAGCTACCTTTTGTGTGAAGCAGTTATTTTAAACGTACGTACAGTATGTTTGTGAATATGGAAATTACCCTTACCAAGTGTTCCCAACAATTATGTGTTACAGTGTATGTTGCAGCCTGATAATCTATTTTTATTACTGAAAAGAGGATTTTTAGACATTTTTTAGTTCATTTTAAGCAGATTTTTAATTCATTTTAGACAACTTTTTTGCCAGTTCATTTTGGACAACTTTTGTCTGCATCTACTTTGTGCCTTGTTTTGGCACAGTCTTAGGCTAGTTTCACATGAGTTCCAGCAGAGAACATCCTGCTGAAGCCCTCTGCTTCCACATTACCGGATGATATTGGAATGTTCTCTGACCGTATTGATTATAATGAGGTTCGGAGGAGATCTACCCAGCAAACTAAAAATGTTTCCATATATGTGCTCTTTGTCTTTTATTATCAATTTAGTATTTTATTTTATAAGCATTTACCCCTGTGTATTTCTCAAAAATAGCCAACTTGTATAATTAGGTGAAGCCTACAGTATATTACCATAGGAATAAACATAAAAGTGTTGACAGAGCACTGTATATTAGGAATATCCATTGATATTTTCAAAAATACAATGCCATAATTTTTTTCCGTGGTGTTAAACATTTTAGTGTAATCCCTAACAATAAAATTGTACTAAAAATTTTCATGAACATTATCATAAACAATAAAATCTAGGGAAAAACAACACATTGTGTAATTTTAATGACTCACATAATGTAATAGCAAAATTCTGGTATTAATCGATCTTAGATCACTAATTTTTATGTTATAGTTTAGTGACATACTCAACCTAGTTCTATAGTGGAGAGTAAAACCTCCATTGCAAACACAACTTTCCATTGATTTCCTAAGCAATCAGATTGACCTTAAGCGTACAAATACACTTTGGCCAGCATGAATGTTTAGTGGAGCCTATTAACTGTTATTTGAGGAAACATGTGCATTGGGTAGGAAGGTGAAACTCATGTTCATACTAAAGACTGTTGCTTTATTATTTTTAAGGTAATGTGCAATTTATTGCAATCAAATAATTATTGTTCTGGGGTTTTATAAGCTCAGCTAATGAGAACAATTCATTTACTAAGAACAAAAGCTATAAAGAGAAGATTAACAATATCATTCATGCACACAAACAGTTTTATCACAAACAGATTATGCTTACAATGTAAAAATGCCGCTAAGGTATTAGGTATACATCAACATATTTTTAATAAAAAATATATTAACACTATTACTCTACTGTGCCACAGGAATTCCTGTGGCACATTAGACACCATCATTAGCATGAACAGTAGGAAGAACCTGGGACTTAAAGGTAACGTCTTACCATATATATGCTTTTCAGTTTACATGCATCATGTTATAGAGCAGGAGGAGCTGAGTACATGGATATATGGTTTTATGGAAAAATTCAGTACAACTTGTTATGTATTGAGTGAAATCACTGCTCATTCTAGATTTAGGAGGCCAGTGGGTAGTCTCACTCAATAATTAGCAGCCTTTCTTGTTTGACTATGCATACAAAGATAACTGACAATTAGGGATGAGCGAACCGAACCGCTATGAACCAGATTCGTTACGAACTTTGCCAAAAGTTCGGTTCGGTGACAAGACTTTGAGAAAGTTCGTAACGAATCTGGTTAAAATAACAACGGCGACGCAAAACTGTACTTTTTTCACTGAATAGACCAGCTGGAAAACAGACATTTGACAGTGGAACCAGCAGCAGTAATATTACTGTATTGGACCCAGTATGGTTGAGAACAGACAATTGACGGAGGAGGAGGCAGCAGCACTTGATTGCACCCAGGCCAGTATGGTTGAGAACAGACAATTGACAGAGGAGGAGGAGGAGGCAGCACTTGATTGCACCCAGGCCAGTATTGTTGAGAAGAGACAAGTTGAGAAGGAGGAGGAGGCAGCACTTGATTGCACCCAGGCCAGTATTGTTGAGAAGAGACAAGTTGAGGAGGAAGCTTAAGCAGCTCTTGATTGCACCCAGGCCAGTATGGTTGAGAACAGACAATTGACGGAGGAGGAGGCAGCAGCACTTGATTGCACCCAGGCCAGTTTGGTTGAGAACAGACAATTGACGGAGGAGGAGGAGGCAGCACTTGATTGCACCCAGGCCAGTATTGTTGAGAAGAGACAAGTTGAGGAGAAGGAGGAGGCAGCACTTGATTGCACCCAGGCCAGTATTGTTGAGAAGAGACAAGTTGAGGAGGAGGAGGAGGAGGCAGCACTTGATTGCACCCAGGCCAGTATTGTTGAGAAGAGACAAGTTGAGGAGGCAGCTTCAGCAGCTCTTGATTGCACCCAGGCCAGTATGGTTGAGAACAGACAATTGACGGAGGAGGCAGCAGCACTTGATTGCACCCAGGCCAGTATGGTTGAGAACAGACAATTGACGGAGGAGGAGGAGGCAGCACTTGATTGCACCCAGGCCAGTATTGTTGAGAAGAGACAAGTTGACCAGCAGTTGCCTACTGGGTCCAAGGCAATGCTGCCGGTGTTGCCAACTTGCACTTTGTGTCCTATGTCCCGTGTAATCACTTACACCTTGGCTAATGTGTAACTGTTCTGGGGTGCACAAGGTCTAATTAAATGGTACGCCTGTCTGTCTTCTGACCTGTGATGTCACTGAGACCGCATCGACTTCAACGCAGCCTATTCTTGGGCTGGTGCCACGATCTACCGTGTGTTTTTGGTGCTCTGGCATGACATGGACTGCTCCAGCGGATATCTTCAATGCTGTCAAATATTGTCGACCTGGCTGAGGTTTCACTATTTTTGCACTTTTATTTTTTCCACTTTTTTCATTGTAATAGCAACTGCAACTAAACAAAACTATACCCTATCAGACTCCCACTATTGTAGCTGCAATTATTCAGCCGTTATAGCAAGGTTCGTTTTAGGTTCGGTTCGTACGAATCCGAACTTCACGAAAGTTCGCCGAATCGAACCAAACCGAACTTTTCAAAAGTTCGCTCATCCCTACTGACAATCTGTGATAGAACCTCCCACTGAACTACTAAATCTAGAAAGGGTAGGGATTAAAATCAATACATAAATTATGCCAAATCTTTTCCTTAAAACAATGGATCAATCTGCTCAGGTCCTCCTGTTCTGTAACATGCTGCCCACAGATAAGATGTGTGCAATGGGACAAGTTTCCTTTAACAATAATACACTTTCACATTATTGTGTCCAGCTAATGAAATGGCTGGTTATAACAGAAACAAATCCACATTTGGGTGTACTATTTCATTTTTAAAAGTGTATTCTGGAAGTTTCACATTATTCCCTTGCCACAGGAGAGGGTATAACTATTAGTTTAATGGGTTTCCTACAACTGGGTCCCCCACCAATCATACCACAGGGCCCCCAAAATAAACAGATCACAGATTAAGCAAGTACACTTCCACACCATTCATTTCTATGGGACCTGAAACTACCGATATACCCCTTTAAGATGTGGAAAACCTTTAGTAGATGTTTTTGGAGACCCAGGTTCTATGTCATATATGAAACACTGGAGCAAGAAAAATGAGTCATATGTTGGGGTGTGCACTTTTTATAGCTTTAGTGCTTTAAAGGGGTTTTTTCAAAATTTTTCCTTTGGATAGGTCATCAGTATTTGATTGGTGGGGGTTTGATACCCAGGACTCCCAACGATCAGCTGTTTGAGATGACACCAGTGATCTCGGTAATGCCACAGCCTTCTCTCAGCTCATCAAGCACAGCGCCATCCATTGGATAGCAGTTGTGCTTGGTATTGCGTACCAATGAATGTGAGGTCATATAACCTAGACAAAGCTACAAGAAGGCAATGGCACTACTGCAAGTGCCAGTGCCTTCTCAAAGAGCTGACAAGCAGGGGCCTGGATGTTAGACCTCCACCGATCAGATACTGATGACCTATCCTGAGAATAGGTCATCAATTAAAAAATCTTAGAAAACCCCATTGATGGGAATATTTATTCATTATATAAATGACCGCATATATAGGAGCATGGTCCAGGTCAACCAGTTTAAACACTCTATTGCAATCTATCTATCATAACGGAACAAGGCAGAAACAATGCGGCACTCACCAGTCTTCTAAATGCGGTAAGCTTTAATGCGAAAAACACACTTACATACGCCAGGGGACCGGGCGGACGCCAACAGTGCACTTAGGGATACGCAGCGGCGACGGCCGTTTCGCGTTTCTGCGCTTCCTCTGGCCGCTCACTGATGACGTTAAAGCGTCACCATGCGTCATACCATGTTGCCCCGCAACAACAAATCAGAACTGCAACAGGTGTAACCCAGCACAAAATTACAACATAGATTACATATCTAAAAACATTAAAAACATATTTTATATTGAACCACAAATGGAATATTACTGACCGATAAAGACACTGAGGTCATTCTTATGATTCATGCATAGTGGCCCTAAGGCACCTGATCTCATAATTTACCTTGCTTCTTTTTGTAGCAGCATTTTGTGTCTCCACACTGTGGTGGGGGGGGGAGGCATCAACTCTATGACTGCAAAGCCCAATACGTTGGTATTTCCTTGATGTTCTTTCAAAATATGATCAATTAATCTGGGACAACCTTTCCCTGAGGTCACAGAATTCAAGTGTTTGCTAAATCTTTCATGAAGATTCCTAATAGTCTTGCCAATGTAAAACCGACTACATTGGCACAGGATCAAGTATACCACGTATTTGCTTTTGCAGGTAATAAAGTCGTGCACCCTATGGTTTAACCCACCAAAACTCAAATATCTCTGCCGCAAATTAAATCTACAATAAGAACAATTCCCACATCTATAATTGCCAGGGGTAACTAAGTCACAGATCCAGTTACTCGACTTTTTCTCCAAAAAACAACTTCTCACTATTCTATCCCTTATTGTATGACTACGTCTAAAGGTGATGCAAGGTTTCCTATTGGTTAAAGCCGATAAACCTACATCTTTTTCTAATATCTCCCAGTTGTTAAATATTACCTTACGTATTACTGAGGCCATAGGGCTATATTTAAAGGAGAATGTGAAACGTTCTTCACGATTCTCCATGCGGGGATACTCCTGTTTCCTGGACCGAGAGAGTAACTCTTTTTGGGTAAGTAAGGAAGCCCTATTAAGGGCTTGATCTAACATGTTAACCGGGTATCCTCTCTTAAGGAATCTCTCTTTTAATTCCATTGATTGGGATCTAAAACCTTCTTCAGTATCGTTAATCCTTCTAAGTCTGACAAACTGGCCGTATGGAACCGCTTTCTTGACACTTTCCGGGTGAAAGCTGTCGTAGTGGAGCAAGGAGTTGGTCGCCGTGGGCTTTCTGTAACCCCTGGTGACCAACCCGTCGCCCTCCACCACGACAGCAACATCCAGGAATTCTAATTGTTGCCCGTCAAAGTTATGAGTGAAACGCATGTTCATTTCGTTATGTTGGTTTAAATGTTGTGTGAACTCCTGGGCCTCAACCTCTGTGCCCGAACAAACAATGAAAATATTGTCCACATAATGTAAAAACAGTTCAATGTGACTGAGGAAGGGATTCTGAACCGAGTAAATGTGCCTATCTTCAAAAATTGCCAGAAAGATATTGGCAAAGGTACATGCCACCGGCGTCCCCATGGCTGTGCCGTACTTTTGTTTAAACCACTGGGTACCAAACTTAAAAGTATTGTTTGACAGAACAAAATACAATGCTTCTTCAATAAACTCCTTGAAGACCCCTCCTTTCCCGGTATTTTCCAACATCTCCATTACGGCCTTAACACCTGCTACCTGAGGAATACGGGTATAAAGACTTTCCACATCTAGGGACAACAACTGAAAGCCCTTGTGCCACTGAAAAGACTTCAGTGCACAAAGGAAATCATTTGTGTCACCCAGAAGGGATGGAACCCCGTCTAATAATGGCCTCAGTAGCCAATCCAGGTACTTGGATAATGGTTCAGTCACTGAGCCAATTCCCGACACAATGGGAATCAGCGATTTATGAACCTTGGGTAAAAAATACCAGGAAGGTTTCAAGGGAAATGGCGGAAATAATTTATCTGCTTTCTTCTTGGAGATGAAATCCATCCCCACATATTTGTTCAATAAACTACGCAAACTAGTTTGAATACGTCCTGTAGGATCGCACGTTAGTTTTTCATAAATACTCTCATTCCCTAACTGTCGATGGGCCTCCGAGATATAGTAATCTCTTGTCATAAGTACAACATTCCCTCCCTTGTCTGCTGGTTTTACTATGACATCCTCCTGTGACTTAAGCCATGGCAAGGCCCTGTGTTCACCAGTAGAGATGTTATCTCTAACTGTGGGATATACCAAAGACTTGGTTTCCTTGATGACTTGATGTAAGAAGATGTCAATGCTACTCCCAGCAGGCAAGGGAGGGCAAAAGGTGGATTTAACTCCTCCTACAAAATCTCCACTCAAAGTCCACTCTAGTCTTGATAACTCTTTTTCATTTCTTGTCATGAGTGCATAAGAATGGAATAAAAAGTGGTGGAAAAAAAGTTATACATTTAGTTCACGCTATTACCTCAATTGAAGTCACTAAAATTAGTGCAAATGCAAATGCAATAATATAGACCAAATCACTTTAAAGGCCGCCATACAGTGTATGGAGGGCTTAACCTGCCATTTTGTAATGAGTACTGGGAGCTCTGGACTCTCTCCTGCCAGATGATGTTATGGGAGAGAAGGATCTGGTGAAGGATTTTTTTTTCCTTGATACTTTTGTTCTCCCAGGAGAGATAACTGTTGGATGAATGATAGTTCTGCTATTAAAAGTACAGTACATGGCCAACTGTTGCCTTTAGATTTATGTGGTAAGTCAGTTTCTTGTGAGACTGTGAAGCTTTACTTCTGGTCTGCTTTCAATCTTAAAATGAATGTTTATAAAATTAAACTACATATGTGTTATTTTGGCCTGATCTTTGATAACATACCTTTTATAGAGGTATTTCTATGTAGTTTGATATTAAAATTTATATTTTATTAAAGATATTTTCAGTCAGAAGTTGAATTTGTATTTTGAAACATGTTTGTAATTGTCCAGAAGCAAACAGGTGAACGTTGCTCTTCCCTTGCTGAATAGCCTGTAAATTGAGAAGGGAAACAAACCATTGCCTCAGTTGAATATTATACAGTGTGTTTCTTTGAATACATAGTAAATGCACTAAAGCCTCTCTTCTGGATGTTATAAGCACAGCAAGTGAACAGAACTATTATTTTGCAATGTTTTAAGAGATGTGATGCTGTAAAAGAAGTGATGTCTTGTAGAAAATTACCTTTGCAGCAAAAATAAGGACGTAACAAAGTTCCTGCTTCAGAAGTAAGATGTTACTAGTAAGGATGAGCAAACCGATTCTGAATTAAAGGGGTTCTCCGGGAATTAAGAAAATGAAGATACTTAAATATTACTTCATTATAAATATATTACCAAATACCTTTCATTAGTTATAATTGCTTGTTTTGTCCGGGGAGCAACCATTAGGAAAAATAAAATGGCCGCCATCCAAACTTGTCCTAATTACACAGGAGGACAAGTAAGAGCTGCGCCATCTTCCTCTCTTACTTGTTAGGGATTATGATCCTGAATACAGTTTAATATGATCTTCAGATGAATCTCTGTAGGAATGGAGTTCATGAGGAGACATGAAGTACAGAGATGATAGTGGGGGTGTAGGTAATGAGCAGCAGCTGTTGTATGCAGTCTCTTTTACCACAGCTCCACATTACCACAGTCTGTCCTGTCTGTCCTCTGTACTTTATGTCTCATCATGAACTCCATTCCTACAGAGATTCAGCTGAAGATCTTATCAGCTGTATTCAGGATCATAATCCTTGACAAGTAGAGCAGAGAGGAGGATGAGGCAGCTCTTTAGCTCAGTGTGGTGAAGTAACTTGTACTCTTGTGTGATTAGGACAGGTTTTCTGTGCACTAATAGGATGGCTGCCTTTTTATTTTTCCTAATGATTGCTCCCCAGACAAAATGAACTATGATAACTAATAAAAGGCATTTGGCAATATATTTATACTAAAGTAATATTTAAGTATTTTCATTTTCTTAATTCCCGGAGAACCCCTTTAACCAGTTTTATTACGAATTTCACAAAAATTTGTCCAACAAGCCAATCCAAAGCTTTTCTGATTCCCTTCAGATGAATCACATAAAACTGTATGCAGAAACATTTTACTGTTCATATTTTGATGTGAAAAACTACAAAGGACGAAGAAGAAGGGTGGTCATATGACACTGGGAGGAAGTGAAGGGGAGGGCTTGTCCTGATTGGCTCATAAAACCAGGATCAGCCAACCAGGGGGGCAGCAGGCAAGGAGGTCCATGTGCAGAATGAGCAGAATGCCATTCTGCTTTGTGATTATGACCTGGCAGGAAGATGTTCTGTTCTCTGCCTTTGCAGACTAATAGGAAAAAACAACTTTTTTTAAAAAGAATTATTGCATTCTTGTAAGCACTGAGGAATTGCCTTTTTTTCTTGAAACTAGTTTTTATTTACCGTTTGTAATTGGGCATCTGAATATGTTATTATGCAGGTTGTTAGAAATGCCATGACACCAAATATGTGGAGGGTTTTCATATTTTAAATGTTCCCATTAAAACAGTGTTTTCAGGGGAAAATGATGGATTTTTTAACCTGCGGATTTTTTCTAATAAAAC
This sequence comes from Rhinella marina, assembly GCA_900303285.1. NCBI lineage: Eukaryota > Metazoa > Chordata > Amphibia > Anura > Bufonidae > Rhinella > Rhinella marina. The sequence goes on from ONZH01000857.1 coordinate 11,197, forward strand.
TTTCATTTCTAATTATACCACTTATTAGTCCCAAAAAGGGACTTTTACGTACATGCGATTATTTGATTGCTTACATAATATTCTGGACTATTCTGGATGCAGTGCAGTGTATTATACAGTCATTGGAAAACTGACTGGCAATCTATTAACAGGGAAGACCTGTTATTAGACCTGCTTATTAGACCCTTAACTGCCATCTACAGACATCTATATCATGAGATTGCATTCACCAATGGGTGACAGAGGGTACCCCATCCCTCTGAAACCACTTGCTGCAGTCAGTCCAAGAGGTTAAGTGGTCCTGATTGGCAGTTCTGTTGCTCTGGACGTTAGAGCAAGAGACCAGCTCTTGCCCTTTCCTGCATGCAGCTTAAGATCGGCTATTTTTGCATGCACAAGCATCTGGCTTTAGTTGCACTGGCTCCTTACTTAGGATATGTGCATGTGCTGTAACTTAGGTCCATAGATTTAAGCAAGTTACATGGCCACCGGCAAAGTGTCTAATTTATGTAGAGGCCAGCACCTCTACTTAACTCATGCACATCTAGCAGCAGCGAACATGAACTAAGACTGGCCTCAAAATCGCCAGTCTTAGTAAATGTCCCCCATTGTATCTATGTTGGGCAATAATAAAATATAAACTACCCTACAAATACATTTTTTGTGTGGTATTTCATGATTATTCTCTTGTATTTTCTGGTTTTTCTGTGAATTTTTACAAATTGCTGTATGCTTTCGGTATTACGTTCTTTCAGGGATTTTCCCATAGACCTCTCTATGTAATAAAAAAAAAAAAAAACATGAAAAAAAACCCAAAGAACAAAACGCTTACTGACTACAAACTATGCACCTCCAAAATAGTTAGCAGTGCATTAGCAAGACAACAATGTCCAAAGAAAGACTCAGTGTTGAATACTTAAAAGAGTAGTACATACGATTTCTGAACTTTCTAATTTGAAGCTATTTAGGATTCTGTAGGTTACCAAAAACGCCTTGAGGTTCTCCAGTTGGATAGCCCTCTACAAGAAAGAGAGATCATTGTGATAGAGAGTGTGCTTTGATCCATTTTGTATAGAGAGAAGTGAGAACACATGCAGTTCCAGAAGTAACACAAAGGCAAAATGGATTAAGCAAGCCAGCTCATATACAACTGAAGTTTAACATGACAACATTATCATTTTCTCTGATATTTGCTGTATTGCTTAGGTATAGATATGGCATTATAGTACAGAATATTAGTCTGTTTCCTAATGGTAGTATTTGTTTATTGTGCTATTCTATATGTACCAATCAAGTCTTAATTGAAAACAAAATGGGGCAGACTTACAGTACTAAGACTGCCATTGCGTGCATCCACAAAATGTGCCAAATATATTAAAAGGTACCAACTTCTTGATAAATGTGAATCATCTGCCTGCAGTCCATGTGCTCTAGAAATTCAAATCTACGCCAAATCATAGCTGGTGTAGATGTTAACTATCATTTATGTCAGTCCCATGAGAGGTCTTGCCTCTTCTACTAAGCCCTGCTCACTTTCCTTGAACCTTATGAAAGTGTTAAGAGAAGTGAAGTTGCAAATTGGAAGATGTTCAAAAACTACAAGCTGACTTGGACACTCTGAGTGATTGGGAATCCACTTTGCAAATGATCTTCATTGTGGATATATGTAAAGTTATGCATCTAGGTAGTAATAATCTACGTGCATCATATATCCTAGGGGAAGTAACACTGTGAGAGTCACTTGAAGAGAAGGATTTGGGTATCCTTGTGGATCATAGATTAAATATCAGCATCCAATGTCAATCAGCTTCTTCTAAGGGTAGCAGGATATTGTCATGTATTAAACGAGGCATGGACACACGGGGAAAGGGATGTAATATTACCACTAGTGTTGAGCGAGCATGCTCGCCCAAGCACTATATTCACTCGAGCATCGGTATGCTTGGAACATCGCGGTGTTCGGCCGAACACCTCGCGTGCTCGAGTACGATGCTCGAGTCTCCTCCCCGCTACGCAGCAAATAAACGTGCGGGGGAGTACTGGCATTCACTGTAATGCCGTAGCCATGTTGATTTGTACGCTAATGCTACGAATTGTATGCTAATGCGTATGATTTTGTATGCTAATGCCACGCATTGTACGCTAATGCGTACGAAGTTGTATGCTAATGCTACGCATTGTGAGCTAATGCATACAAATTCAGTTAATTAGCGTACTTTTACGAGTGAAAGGAGTGAAAGAGGAGAAGTCATGATTCTGACCTTTTCCTATGAACCAGACACCCTTCCCATGCTGGTCCCTAACCATTTCTGTGGTGTTTCCACCATTTTCTCACATTTCCCTATCAACCAGACACCCTCCTCTCTGCAGAGCAGGGGGTGCCTGGTCTTCTCCCATTGACTTCCATTATACTCGGGTGCTTGGCCAAGCACTCAAGCACCACCTAGTGTGCGGGGTGCTCAATCAGCACTAATTACCACTTTACAAAGCGTTGGTGCGGCTCCTCTGGAATATGCAGTTCAGTTTTGGGCACCAGTTCATAGAAAGGACACTCTGGAGTTGGAAAAAGTACAAAGGAGAGTGACTAAACTGATAAGGGGCATGGAAGGTCTCAGTTATGAGGAAAAATGAAAATAATTACATTCATTTAGTCTTGAGAAGAGATGTCTAAGGTGGGACATGATTAACTTATGCAAATATATAAATGGGCCATACAAAAAATATGGTGAAAAACTGTTCCTTGTAAAATCCCTTCAAAAGATAAGCGGGCACTGCCTCCGACTGGGGAAGAAAAAGTTCAACCTCCAGAGGCATCAAGGATTCTTTAACATAAGAACTTTGAATCTTTAGTATTGATTACCTCAGGACATGGTCACAGCAGGAACAGTGGACAGTTTTCAAAAGGGCTTAGATTAATTGTTATGAAAATGTATAGAATTCTTGGTCTCACTCCCCTTTTTCTAAAATTTGTGTCCCCTCCCATCCCTTGGTTGAACTTGATGGACTTACAATATGTCTTTTTTTCAACCGTATAATGTAACCATGTAAGGGTGGGTTCACATCAGCGTTATGCTTTCCGTTTGTGTTTTCCGTTATAACATGGTTATAACGGAAAATAACGGAAACCATAAGACGGAAGTCAAAACCTTGTCGACAGGACTTTTTTTCCGTCTTGCATAACGGGAACCAAACGGATCCGTTATGATTCTCATAGGCTTCTATTATGACGGATCAAAACGGAATGCCTCTAAAGGCTTCCGTTTTGACTTCCGTCTTATGGTTTCCGTTATTTTCCGTTATAACCATGTTATAACAGAAAACACAAACGGAAAGCATAACGCTGATGTGAACCCACCCTAATTATGCTACAAATATGATGTCTGTCATAATTAGTGAATTTTGTTTGTATGCCAATATTGTGACATACTGTACCCTAATCACTTTCTTTGGTGTCTTAACTGCATATAGTAGGTCTTGTATTATCCTTTGGCTCTTGTAAATGGCTGAGTGGGCAGGCGTCTCCTGGTGTGGTTCAAATACACTGCACCTGCCTTCTGCACTTGTTGGGATTTTAGAACAGCTATAGTGTGTATAAATGAAGGAGGCATCACATTGAGGTGGTTTGACCGTTCACATGACCCTCCGTCAGCAGTCATTTTATGGACAGAACCTCTATGTGGATAGCACAAAAGAGTTTGTGTACAAGGAGGCATACCGTATAAAATGATGCAGAATTTTAACAAATGCTATATTAGTAAGTGCCATATAATCATCCCACAAACACATTTGTCAACAATAACCAGACAGTGGCCAAGCCCTTTAAACATTGTTTTATTGTTCATTTTCTAAGTATTCACTTTTAAAATAAAGTTTTCAATTGTTGCTTTTCTGGTTAACACATTTAGACTAATTTTAGATTAAATGCAATATGCTGCACTTTCATATTAGTGAGTATTTTAGATGTTATGTTTTATCTCTTCCATAATATAGTAGCAATTGATATTTTTACCGGTTTAAAAAAGCAAACAAAAAAAAAATTTTTGACTATGGGAGCAAATTGACAACATTTGTCTCTGTATGCCTATACAGTGCCATATGTGCCAGCCTTGAAAGCATATGTTGGGAAGTAAGCTTGATATATACCTTCAAAAGAAGTAAAAAATGTTATGTGAAGAGAGCCTTAGACAGGTTGGATACATAAGGCACCTTAAATGAACAGCTACAAGTCTTTGTATATTTTAATATTTATTTACTACAAATATTATTTAATACACATTTTAAAGATTTTTTATAGGGAAAGAATATTCAAAAATAAAAATTATTGAGCTACTGCCTGGAGATGAGAGAATTTCACCAAACTCATTTCAAGTTCAATCCAATTGAATCAGCTGTTAGATTCAATTCAGTATGAATAAATTCGACCAGAATCAAAAGTACCCCAATTGGCCTGAAAAGTTGTCTATGACACTCCGGGGTCTCCTAGGACTCTATCCCAACCTCTTTCATGCCAAGAAAGCATTAGTAATATCAAATTAACAGCAACATACAAAATATATGTCCATGGATAAATGAATGGTTGCCTGTGATAACACAAGCCTGCTTAAAGACACACTACACAGTTAGATGTTTTTTTTTTTAATTCAAAAACAGTCCAAAAATGAACCTATTTTGTGGAAGATTAGAGATGAGCGAGCATACTCGTCCGAGCTTGGTGCTCGTTCGAGTATTACGGTACTCGTAAGTGCTCGCTGCTCGGACGAGTATCTCGCCATGCTCGAGGAAATGGCAACTTCCGCATCGTGCTTTTTTGGCGCCTATAAACTCAGCCAATCACAAGCCAGGAGACTCTGCGGTACACCCAGCATCACGTGGGGCCCTTACATGTCGATAGCAGGGGTTGGCTGGCCTGATCAGGTGACCCTGGAATATACTAGTGACTGGCCGCGGTGCTCGGCTCAGATGCTGTCTGGATGTCATTAGGGATAGAGCTGCTGCGTTTCAGGGAGAGTGTTAGGGCCTGCATTTAGTTCTCTTTTAGGCAGGAATCACCCAGAAAGAACCCAACAGCCCTTCTAAGGGATACAAGAAATTTTTTTTTTGTCTCCTGGCTTGGCTGGCTAAAACTAGTAGTGCAGCTATCACCATATATAACCCCCTTTTTTTATTGTTATATCTCAGTGATACAAATCCATTTGACACAGCTGCGTGGAACCATTCTGTGTGTCACAGTTCAGTACGCTCACTACAATCCGTATTTTCTGTCCAGGTGACACTTTCTGTATGTCACTTAATACAACCAGGTCTTTTGCTCTCACGTATATAGCTTGATCCCAAAAATCTCTGTGCGACATTTGTCTGGGTCGCAGTCAAAATAGCCACCATCAGCAGGGTGTCAGTTAGCTCTATGATAGTTTCTGCACGTCACGTTCCCAAAAAAACAAAACTAAAAAAATATATATATATTAAAAAAATATATAAAAAAATAGTTTTATTGTTGTTTTAGCTCAGTGATACAAATCCATTTCACACAGCAGTGTGGAACCATTCTGTGTGTCACAGTTCAGTACACTCACTACAATCCGTATTTTCTGTCCAGGTGACACTTTCTGTATGTCACTTAATTCAACCAGACTGAACAAGTTTGTGGGTTTCAGTACAGCAGGCCCATTTATTTTTTATTTTTTATATAATACACTTATATACAGAAAATGTTGAACCCCAGGGCTAAGGGTCGAGGACGAGGGCGTGGGCGTGGTCATTCAATTACTGCAGGGGGCAGAGACCTTGGTCCTGGGCAGGGTGAGACAGTACCTGCTGATGAGGGAGCTGTGGAACGCCGCAGAGCTACACTCCCTAGCTTCATGTCTAAACTTACAGGGACACGTGGTAGAGGACTGTTGAAACCAAAACAGTGCGAACAGCTGATGTCGTGGATTGCGGACAATGCTTCAAGTAATTTGTCCACCAGTCAGTCTTCCACGCAGTCCACCCACGTTACCCAAGGGAGCACTCCTCTGGCTCCTCCACCTCCACCTCCTTCCCCCCAGTCTGCCCCCTCCCAGGAAACTTTGAAATGCGATCCGGCATACTCTCAGGAACTGTTTTCTGGACCCTTCCCAGAGTCACAAACCACTTCTCAGGTTACTGCTGACCTTGTTCCCGATGCCCAAGTTTTCCAACTGTCGCAGTCTGTGGGTGATGATGATGATGATGATGACAATGTTGAGTTAGTGGAAGAAGTTTGTAAAGAGGTGTCGGACGATGAGGAGACACGGTTGTCAGACAGTGGTGAAGTTGTTGTCAGGGCAGGAAGTCCGAGGGGGGAGCAGACTGAGGAATCGGAGGATGATGAGGTGACTGACCCAAGCTGGGTTGATAAGCCGAGTGAAGACAGTGTTTCTGAGGCGGAGGCGAGTGCTGTACCAGAACAGGTTGGAAGAGGCAGTGGTGTGGCCAGAGGGAGAAGCAGGGCCAGAGCTGGGGCATCAGCAAGAACTGTTTCACGTAGTGAAGCTCCCGTGGCGAGGCCTAGATGTTCGCAAGTCTGGAGGTTCTTTAAAGAAAGTGAGGATGACCGACGGACTGTGGTGTGCAACCTGTGCCACACCAGGATCAGCAGGGGTGCCACCACTACTAGCCTAACCACCACCAGCATGCGCAGGCATATGAGTGCTAAACACCCCACTCAATGGAACCAAGGCCGTTCACCACCTCCTGCGGGTCACACCACTGCTCCTTCCCCTGTGTCTCTCGCTGCCTCTGCTAGTCAACCCCCTGCCCAGGACCCTGGCACGAGCGCCTCCCACCGGAAAACCACACCTTTGCCTCCACGATTCTCCACAGTGTCAACCAATGTGTCCCAGCGCAGCGTTCAGCTGTCTTTACAGCAGATGCTGGAGCGCAAGAGGAAATACAGTTCCACCCACCCACATGTCCAAGCCCTCAACGTCCACATCTCCAAATTGCTGAGCCTTGAGATGCTGCCCTATAGGCTGGTAGAGATCGAGGCCTTTCGCAATCTCATGGCGGTGGCTGCCCCTCGGTATTCGGTCACTATTTTTCCCGATGTGCTGTCCCAGCCCTACACCAGCACGTGTCAGAGAACATCATCCGTGCCCTAACCAACGCTGTTTCTGAGAAGGTCCACCTAACCAAGGACACGTGGACAAGTGCTGCCGGGCAGGGACACTATATCTCAATGATGGCACATTGGGTTAACTTGGTGGAGGCTGGGACCGAGACTGACCCTGAGGCCGTACATGTACTGCCCACACCGAGGATTGCGGGGCCTACCTCGATCACGTTCTCTCAGACGTACTATGCCTCCTCCTCCGACCCCTCCTCCACCTCCTCCTCCGAATTACCATCCGTGGGCACGGCGCCTTCAGTCGGTAGCTCTAGGCGCAGCAGCAGTGCCGTGGGTAAGCGCCAGCAGGCGGTGCTCAAACTGCTGAGCTTAGGTGAAAAAAGGCACACCGCCCAAGAGCTGTTACAGGGCATTACGGCGCAGACCGATGTGTGGCTGGCACCGCTGAACCTCAAGCCAGGCATGGTTGACAACGGGCGTAACCTGGTGGCGGCTCTGCAACTTGGCAGACTGACACATGTGCCATGCCTGTCCCACGTGTTCAATCTAATAGTTCAGCGGTTTCTCAAGACATACCCCAATCTGTCTGATTTGCTCACCAAGGTGCGCCGCATCTGTGCGCATTTCCGCAAGTCGACCACAGATTCTGCCACTCTCAGGGCAGCGCAGCGCCGTCTACAACTGCCTGCTCACCGACTGTTGTGCGACGTGCCCACAAGATGGAATTCAACATTAAACATGTTATCCAGGGTTTACCAGCAGCGCAGAGCGATTGTAGACTGCCAGATGTCAACTTCCACCAGAACTGGTAGTCAGGTCAGTCAGATTCCTCAAGTCTACAATGAGGAGTGGACGTGGATGTCTGATATCTGCCAGGTGTTGAGCAACTTTGAGGAGTCAACACAGATGGTCAGCGGCGATGCTGCCATTATCAGCCTCACCATCCCGCTGCTTTGCCTGTTGAAAAACTCACTGCTCAGCATCAAGTCGGATGCTTTGCGCTTGTCACAAGAGACGGTGGAGGAAGATACGTCGCTTGATAGCCAGAGCACCCTCCGGTCTGTTTCTCAGCGCATATCGGAGGAGGGGGATGAGGATGAGGAGGAAGAGGAGGAGAATGTCTGCGAGACAGAAGAGGGTACTAGTGCTCAGTCCTTCTTAACTCTTGAGCGTGTATGGGCTGAAGAGGAGGAGGAGGAGGAGGAGGAGGAAAGGGAGAGTCAGGCCAGTGAGGAGAGGGAATTCTTACGTGTTGGGACTCTGGCGCACATGGCAGACTTCATGTTAGGCTGCCTATTCCATGACCCTCGCGTTAGAAGCATTTTTTCAAACACCGAGTACTGGGTGTTCACTCTCCTGGACCCACGGTACAAGCAGAACCTTTCTACTCTCATCCCTGCAGAGGAAAGGAGTATGAGAGTGAATAGATATCAACAGGCCCTGGTGCACAAGCTGAAACAATCCTTCCCATCTGACGCCGCTAGCGGCAGAGGGCATGGTTCTGTGGGCCAAGTAGCGGGGGAGAGGAGCCGAGCAGGCAGCTTGTCCAGCACTGGCAGGGGAACGCTCTCCAAGGCCTTTGACAGTTTTATGTCACCCCAGCAAGACACTGTCACCTGTCCCCAGTCTAGGCAGAGTAGGGGGGAGCTGTACAGAAAGATGGTGAGGGAGTACCTAGCTGACCATACCAACGTCCGTAGCGATCACTCTGCTCCATACAACTACTGGGCTTCAAAGCTAGACACGTGGCCTGAACTGGCGCTGTACGCCTTGGAGGTGCTGGCCTGCCCTGCCGCTAGCGTGCTGTCAGAGCGGGTATTCAGTGCAGCTGGTGGCGTCATCACCGATAAGCGTACACGCCTGTCAACTGACAGCGCTGACAGGCTGACGCTTATTAAAATGAACAAAGCCTGGATTTCACCGGAATTCAAATCTCCTCCGGGGGAAAGCAGCTAAAGATTAACATTACTTATGTATCCGATTCCTCTTCTCTACTCCTCCTACTCCTCCTCCTCCTCCATGTCGTCTTTGCCTAACGCTGACCAAAAAAACGCCATTTTTTAGAGGTCCAACTGGCACTCTTTTACCACAATTTTTCAGGAGGGCCCCCTACAGGCCCTCTCTTCAAACATTTTTTCCAGAGGTCCACTTACAGGCCCTCTCTCCAAACAATTTTTCCGGAGGTCCACCTACAGGCCCTCTCTCCAAACAATTTTTCCGGAGGTCCACCTACAGGCCCTCTCTCCAAACAATTTACGTCTTTTTCCTATCTTTCTCTGTCTCCAAACAATTTTCCGGATAGCTGCTATATACGGTAATAAACTGAGAAGAATACAGAGAACACATGCCACACTTGATCAAGCTCATAATTTACGACTGTACCGGTTGATGCTAAATTTTTAAGTTGGGGTCCTGCGTCGTCATTCACTGAATTTCACTGATCTCCTCAACGTCTCCTCAAAGAACCGAAAGACCATTGTGGAGACAGCGGCACAGCTCGCCATCAAAGTGACGAACCCCAACGCCAGACTGCGCAGCGAAGAGAACGAATAAATATCTCTGTGGTTATTTGTGCTAAATAAAAGTTAAATAAACACACAAAAAAAAAAATTGATCTGTTCCTGTGCCTGATCCACCCAAGTTGAATCTGTCCCATCATGAGAAAGTCCCCCCAAGGAGTCCCCACTGTAACTTGCTTCCCATACAACTACCTCACCCCCCGACACCTGTGTCTCACCATTGTCCACCACCTCCTCAGACAACACTGGTAAATCCCCACTGTCAGCACACGGAGACTGCAAAAGGTCTTGCGAATTGGGGCAGAGAATGTTGTGGGGTAGCACATCAGAGAAGGGGTGACTATGGGGTTCCAGGGAGTACGTGATCACATGCAATCTCCATCTAAAAAGTCATACTGAGGTTCACCAGCATGCTTTACACTGCAATCTTATTACTGAGGCTCACCACCATGCTTTACACTGCAATCTTATTGAAAGACAATCAGGGGTTCACCACCATGTTGTCAGGCACCATTTTTAAGTGGGTCACCATTATCATGTCCCTGAAAATTGACTTGGGGTCATCGCCAGACTATTTTTATGAAAGGCCATGGGGTTCTATACACACAGTGCTGACGAAAGCCCATCAGCCTTTCTAAACACAATTGAATCTGTCCCATCATGAGAAAGTCCCCCCAAGGAGTCCCCACTGTAACTTGCTTCACTTTCAACTACCTCACCCCCCGACACCTGTGTCTCGCCATTGTCCACCACCTCCTCAGACAACACTGGTAAATCCCCACTGTCAGCACACTGAGACTGCAAAAGGTCTTGCGAATTGGGGCAGAGAATGTTCTGGGGTAGCACATCAGAGAAGGGGTGACTATGGGGTTCCAGGGAGTACGTGACCACATGCATTCTCCATCTAAAAAGTCATACTGAGGCTCACCACCATGCTTTACACTGCAATCTTATTACTGAGGCTCACCACCATGCTTTACACTGCAATCTTATTGAAAGACAGACAATCAGGGGTTCACCGCCAGGTTGTCAGGCAGCATTTTTAAGTGGGTCACCATTACCGCGTCCCTGAAAATTGGCGGTGATGGACCTTCGTTGCACCTAGTTGGGTGCTTCCCTAACATGTGATGGGCATGTGCCTCGCCTTTCTTGGTCTGGGTGAGCACAATTGCCATGAGGGTAACCACCAGGCTGTTGCCTGAGAATTTGGGGTAATGGTGGGATTAGGCAGCCTCAGAGGCATCCATGCATGCTGCCCCTGCTGTTTCCTGTCCATTTCCGTGGTGTTTCCATCATTTTCTGAGGTTTCCAGGTTTTCACCCAGCCTTCCCTAGGCAGAGCCTTGGTCCCCTGCAAAAATGCTCAAGTCTCCCATTGACTTCAATGGGGTTCGTTATTCGAAACGAGCACCCGAGCATCGGGAAAAGTTCGACTCGAATAACGAGCACCCGAGCATTTTAGTGCTCGCTCATCTCTATGGAAGATGCCTTCTTATCTGTTTTTTAATGTGTAAGGTGGTGGTGCTGTTTTGAGCAATTCTTGCTGGATGAATCACAAAAGATTCAGATTCTGCGAAATTAGAATCTTTTGGTAAATTCATAACTAATTTGATTCATACATAGAGGTTTACAGTTTGTCAATGTAAATTGCTCTGTGAAAGTGTAGTAGTAAGGTTCTTAGCACACCACACTTGTCATGCACACCAGGATAAATCTCCCTGCATATATGGCAAACTGACATACACCAAAAGGGTTTTCCTTTGGGTAGTATACTTTTTATTTCACTATATTGAAAAGTGTAACAGACTAAACTTAAAGGGGTTGTCCGGGTTCAGAGCTGAACCCGGACATACCCAGGTTTTGACTCCCGCAGCCCTCCTGAACAGGGCATCGGAGCATCTCATGCTCCGATGCCCTCCCTTGCCCTGCGCTGGATCGCGCAGGGCAAGGGCTCTTTTGTTTATAAACATTCACTGCCGGGCGGAGACTTCCGCCCGGCAGTGAGTTCGGTGATGTCACCGGCCGTAATGGGCCGGCTTTAGCGCTGCCCTAGCCGTTTGAATGGCTAGGGCAGCGCTAAAGCCCGCCCATCAGCGCTGATGACGTCACCGGGCTCACTGCCGGGCGGAAGCCTCCGCCTGGCAGAGTCCGGTACGTCACCGGAACCGGGCTAAATTCCTTTGCCCTGCGCTAATTAGCGCAGGGCAAAGGAGGGCATCGGAGCATAGGATGCTCCGATGCCCTGTTCAGGCGGGCTGCCTGGGTGAATTGAAAGGTATGTCCGGGTTCAGCTCTGAACCCGGACAACCCCTTTAATACAAATACAGACTGCACAAAAAGTTTATTTATTTTTTAATGAGAATCAATGAACGACATATACCACTGCATATATTATATAATTGCATAAATAAAAGGCAATTTTTGCAGAGTGCATATGCTTACATTAGTGATTATCCTAATATGGACTTAAAACTCTAGATTTTTCACAGATATCCAGTAGTTTGTGCTTTAGCGCATTCTTAGTATCTATATTGCATCATACAATATTAATGTTAAAATACAACAATGCGTACAGCTAGCTTCTGAACCAGGAATATGACACCGAAGGCTACAGTCAAAGAAAAAAATGATGATACCTTGGGATATATAATAAATAAATCATATCTTACACAGTATACCGTGTCCTAGAGCTGAGGTAGTACAGAAGAAAAGTTTGAGAGCAATTTCATCCTTCATTGTCATGAGTTTTTTTTACCTAATCCCTGATTGTTTTTCTCAAGAATCCTGCTGTAAAACCGTTCAAAGAAAAAGTCTGTGAGATATATTGTGGGAGTGCTAGGGATTACAGAATGCTTTGTACTCTTCACCCCACACAACATTTCCTTCGCACAAGGACAAACGGTTCACATTTCAGGTACAGAATTTCAGACACATTTTGCATTTTTCACAGAATCAATAGACAAATAGAAGCTACTGATGAAAGGAGGATTTGTCTTCCGAAACATTGTGTCTATCTTATTGATCCACCAACACTGTTATGTTTCACGAAGTTTCTCTTCCAAAAAGATATGTGCTTTTTCTCTATACTGGAAACTTGGTTATCTGTCCCCTTTGACTGTTCTTTGTCACCTGTATATCCAAATCAAACATGGTATGGTAGAATGACAGAATTTTTGGAACTGACATTTGTAATAAAAATTTTTCACCCAATTACTTAAAGTGTGATTGTTCTTTTTTAATTTTACCAAAACATGATTTATTTATTTTTCCCAAAAGCTGAATATTTTTTTAATAACTTCTACACTATAAGTACTGTTTTTAGTGCACCTTTACACTGCAACCCTGAAAATATGAAATGTGTAATACTAATAGCCATTAAATAATTAAAACATAAAAAAGGATATACCAATTGAAACATTGTACAATTTATGTCAGTTTAGTAATGATACTAAAATATAAATGAAAATAATCATAATACGGTATGTGTTGGAAGATGGTACATTTTTTTTCTCACAGGTTTCATGTCACTTCTAGAAGAAATGCAATCCATGATATCGTGATATGGCCCTGAAACAGAACTTTATGGGCTGCAATATAGTGCCCACTACTGTTCCATACTGCTCAGCATATTACATGTCAAATTGGTCAGGGTTGTGTGCATGAGGTCTGACTCTCGTTTCCCCTTCTTGTTGGTGCAACAAGTCAAAATGAATAGTCATTGAAGCTTTCACTTTGGATTCTATAAATTGCATGATCACTTTTAGCTTAATGTAATATGGCTGCATTTTGGTTTCTGCATGATTGGCATAGCTACTGAACCAAACATAGATCATCCCAAACCGAGTCTGGGTGTTGCAGATAAAAATATAGCTCTATTACATTATGGCACTCTGAAATCAACCCAACATGGATATTGGTGTATCATGTGTTCAAAATTTGATGCACTGACTCCTTTCTACCACTCATAAAAAAACAACTAGTAAAAACTGTATCATACAAAAGTCACACTTACAGAACATTTGTTTGGTATCTGCCAAATGAGTAAATATCATATGTTAGCAATATTGTGTGTTTTAAGTGTGACATATTAATCGAGATAAATTAATTTGAGGTGTGATCATAACTGTCATTCAGAACACAAGTGCAAACATGAAGATCCCACCAATCACAGACATGGGGTGCTTAGGGATTTATTAACATGTTACATGAAGATGAAGGCATAAATAAAGCACGCTACATACACAGTGATTAGCATTTTCATGTCTGAGCAACTGTCACTAGTAAAGACCATATAAAGAGTGACTTAATGTACATGTTACAAAATATGTCACTATTTTACACTATGTGCTCTGATATTGATAATGAACCCATTTTTATATACCCTATAAAAGAATTCTTAGTTAAAATAGGAGGGTTCTCTGTTCAGGATCATCATCTCTTTGCCAGAATGGAGAGCAGTTACTAAGAACCTTTTTCTATCTTGAGGACCTATACTGTCATGCAATATGCAATGAAATATCATATATATATATATATATATATATATATATATATATATATATATATAACTCTACTAATTCACTGGTATTTTTCCAAGCACAATCTGAAACAGTGTTCTAGCTAATCTTGTTCTTCAGTATCAGTCCCCATCATATGTTTAGGACTTATTTTGATCATAAGTACAGGGTGAACCCAAGATTTTCTCCTGGTCCAAGGGAGACTAGAGAAAGATAAGTCTTGGCAAAAAAAATGGTATGGTAGGGGCAGGTAGTCATCAATGAGTCTGTAACAAAGGTGTCAGCATAGCATTAATGGAGTTTACTGGGATTATGAACTACTAAGGAAAAATCCATTGCCTGCATTGCCTCCTGCTCCTGAAACATTCATACTTACCTGCTCCCCACTGCTCTGTTCCTGAGCCCTGCCTCCTATTCCTCCATCTTCCTCTGCTTGTTGTTTGCTCCTCATCCTCTATTCCTTCTCATCCTCTACTTGTTGTTTTCCAGCTGAGACATAGACATGGCCACTTCCATAGCTACGGTGGGGATAAGTTAAGTATGAATCTTAAAGAAGTCAATGCAGGCTAGGGCCCTTCCTTTAAGAGTTTATATTCTGGGAAAACCTGTGTTCACATTGCAGGTATTAATTTTTGATGCTCTGCCCTCTGTCCTAGGCCTGTGTTTGGAAGCACCAGCCTACTAATTATTGCTATCCTATACTTTCATGAAAACACATTTGTGTGACACCTATAGTCATATGCATTTCAACACCATTTTTTTTTTATATGCAGGCCTTCATTAAACAAAGCTAGCTTCGGCTGCCAGAAGAAAAGTGAACCCTCTTCATAATTTGAAAATCTACACTATGTCCTGAGTACTAAAAAGATTTTAAAGATACTTGTGGATGGGATTTTGAAAAGTAAATCCACATGTGGCATTTTGCAATTTTTATGGATTCTTAGTTCAGAATCCACACAGAAGATCTATCACAAATCTATGTCAGAATATTACCTTTAGATGACCATACACATTAGATAGATGTAGGTTGATGGTTGAATAATCATTGAAGAAACTATTGTACAGTAACTGATCCTTATGCTGAAGCAGCTATACATATTTTAGTCCATACTGGCCATATTGTACATATTCAATGACACCAGGTAAAGGATGAAGATTTCTTACAAGGAATGATCATTCATGGAAAGATTGTTCATGTCATGTCAACTGTACTATACACAGTCAAGGGCAAGTGACTATTGGATGAAAATTTTAAACAACCAACTCCTTCTCAGACAATAACGGTCCATTATCAGTCAGCTAAACAATCATTTTACCCAACAAATAATCATTTCGATTAACATTGTCAATTTTGAAATCTTTAACTTTCCAGATGCCATGGTCACATTTGACGATAAAATTGATAGCATACATTAATCCTGGGTGCCTGTTGTTTAAAACAGCAGACAACCGATGGCTATGAGTGCCGTTTCAAATGCCCGATGTAAATTTACGTTGGGCTCTCGGGAAGGGGTTCATGTGTTATGCAGTCGTTACATTGTTTGGTAACTCACAAAATTTTTGTATAGTTTTGACAAAGGTTGTTTTTTTTGGCATGTTTTCACCAGTGCCTCAAACAGGAAGCTCATTAAATACCATTATGGTGAATATCGTAACCTTGTATATCAAATTTAGTCCAATGAATTGGTGCATGAATCAGATTATTTAGAAAAATATAATCAGTTCAAGCTAATTTTTCATATTAACTAAATACAATGAATGCAACCAGCAATGAATAATTCCAACAGCTTACACTATAGGGATATTGTCACTTCCACCTGCTCTAGTCTTTTAAAGGTTAAACAATTAGTACAAATAGAAAGTACTCCTATGAAATCACTAATCATTGTCAGAATCCCCATGTTCTCTGATTGATGTTTTTCCTGTACATGATTAGTGAAGATCGGAATAATGTGTAATCTGACAACTTTGTCATACAATTCACAATCTTAGAGCACCTAGTTAAAAGGGATTGTCTCAAAAAAGGTAATACTGTACTTCTTCAATAAAAGCCGAGAAATTAATCAACTGATCAACGCAGGTATGACATTACCCCTGTAATGTCCTACCCCAATCCCAAGTAGGAGAACCTCCGTGACATCATTATGGCCTAATAAGATATATAGAAAGATTTTTCATTTCAACACACCTCCTTTAATGATCTTACTTTTCTAAAAAACATGAACATATCATGGCAGATTCACTACAACTGTCTAACATTTAGATAAACGTAGAGTAGGCAGTTTAAAGATGCACCAGATTAATCACAATGGCTGATGCCGCATCATATTTGGTGGATCTTTAGGCTTTGTAGTCTAGGTTTATGCCAACTCTTAGTTGGCTAACTTTGTGCAAGTAGTTTTCACCATAATTTTGGTGCACATTGTTGCATAGTAAAGGGGATGTCTGAGTGTTTAATACTCTTGACCTATCCTCGGGTTAGGTCATCAGTGTCTGATCCGTAGGGGTCCGACTCCAGGCACCCCCACCAATCAGTTGTTTGAAGAGACAGCAACGTTCATGCATCTTCAAAAAGCTTTTTGGTGGGAGTGCTGGGCATCAGACCCCCATTAATCACATACCAGGATAGGTCATCAGTATTTAATACTTGAACACCTCTTTTAACACACCCTCATATACAACAGGCAATGCCACCTTTTTCGCTTTGCAACACCCTTTGTTGGACAATTTATACTTAATAAATGTGGAAAGGCATGCTTGCCAGATTTTGGGTACAGATTGAACCATAATTCTAGCTTATTTTGATTAGTAAATCCCCCATAGACTACTGAAGATAACAAAATAAACTGTTCTTATTCTGTGATTCTTACCTACGAAATCTATGCCACAAAAAGCCAGCATCTTCTGAAGGTTATATTATATGTCTTGAGAACTTTCTTACTGAGTAAGGAATATGCTTCAATAAAGCAGGAGTTATTTTAAATTGCTCAGTGAATGAGATCGGTCATCTGTGACGATCCCACAGATAAATAGAGGCACTTAGATTTTTTTGCTTCTATCCACAATATGAAATATCAAGCGTACTCTGAATTGTCATAGATATTTAATGTTTAAGTCATAGATATTTAATTGCAATCATTAGTATAATGAATTCTTTTTTAGAGGTTCTTTCTCCATAAAGCTTCCTTTCAAGATAATAGTGCTTTCCCAGGACTAATGACCTATCCCTAAGATGGGCCATCAGTATCAGATTGGAAGGGGTCTGACACCCATCATACCCCCAATCTACTGATTGAATTGGGCCATGGTGTTCCAGAAAGTACTGTGTATCATGTCACCTTCACTGTTTATAAAGCACAGTGCCATACATTGGGTTATGCCTGTTATTGCATCTCAATCCCATTCTCTTTCCAATCCCATTCATTTCAGTGGGGCTGAGCTACAATACTGCCCAGAATGGCTCTGTAAGTAAGCTGATTGGGAGATGTTAGGATCCCCTGAATCTCATTTTGATTGGGCATGTGTGGGTACATGTGCTGTGCAGGACATTATTTTTTTATACATGATTGGATGCTGCAGAAGAGAAGACCTGTCAGGATGAGAGCATAAAGTTTACAAACAGGCCTCAGCAGCTCACATCCTTTGTGGCACATCCTTACCAACAGTGTTCACGGGTACTATACGGGAAATATATACTGCACATTGTACACAACAAAGTACAAAATGTTACAGACCTACTGGAAAAATAGTGGTTTTAGTAGACTTTTCACTTTGTCAAACCCAGGAAGATGAATACCTACTAATTTCCAGGGAGTTTTTGAGCATTTGGAAGAGGCCTTACACCAACACTTGTAGTAGCAGCCATTTATCCAAGTGACACTAATGAATGTGAGGATAATGAAGTTAAAGTACAAGTACTTCCCCTAGAGTCTTGGAAACATTGGGGCTTATCTGTAATACTGTATGCAGGGCCTGATTGCATACTGTCACCTCTGCAGATAAACATATAGTTCAGGGAGATGATGTTAAGTGTGAGACTGGGTACCTGAAGACCCTGACATTTCCTTTTGTTATTACCCTGAGAGCTGTTGGTTGCAAGAGGAGCTGACATCCAAAATTTAACTGTAGGTCCAGAAATTGGTAGCAGAAAACAAGGTAAAAAGGTTAGGTTAAGGTTGGTACACACATATTAAAGCAGAGTTGTGCAAGCCAAGTCAGGAGATTCACAGAACATCACTAAATGCAAAGTAACTCACCACCAAGGCTGATAACCAAACAAAGAAATTTTGGTGAAGTTCCCCTTTGAATGTCGCTGGATGCTGCAGTCACATGCTGTAGCTAGAGCTGTGCACAGTAGAAAGATCCATGATTTCACTTTGCTGATGGGATCCCAAGGCTCCGGCCTGCAGATTCTTACAGATTATTAACATAAAGACTATTACCCCTTAAGGACAAGATGTTATGCAAGCGGGTGTGGACCCACTGCACCACTGACTGGCTATAACCTGGAGAGGTGTGATTAAGTAACTACCTGGTCGTCACTAGAGCCTCTGATGGGGAGAATAGGCTTGGGCTGTTAGGGTAGTTACCAGGTACCACTCCAGAGGAGTCCCTGAGTCAGTGGCAGCTGACCAGGGGGTCAAAGATAATGGTGCAAGCACCAAGGGGAAGTACATGGTCCGGAAGTCCAGAGTCAGGGCAGGTAGCAATCATGCAACGTTTGTAAGTCCAAGCTCATAGGCAGGTGGCAAACAAGCAAAATCTGTTAAATCAAAAAGCAGGGTAAGGTACACAGAAAAGCAGAAACTCCAAAAATACCTTCACATTAGGAACTAGACAACCTAGTGACCAAGATTGCTCAGGCACCTTCCTGGGGCAGGAAGCACCTTTAAATACTTCCTGCAACCCAGCCATAGGCTGGGGAGATTGAGGCATGTACACCCTAAAAACAGTTCAGGATTCAAGCAGGAAGCAAACTCTGGCATGTAGCACAAATAAAACAGTTAAACTACCTGCTGCCTACACTTGTCAGCACGGCGCATGACAGCAGGAGGGAATGAGAGAGCCCGCATGTAGGACCAGCAGCACAGGCACAGAGCACTGGGCTAACACAGGGCTAATTTTTGTTTTATCATTTTTTACTCCCTGCCTTCCCATAACCATAACCTTTTTATTTTTTTGTTCACTTAGCCATGTGAGGGCTTGTTTTTTTGTGGAACAAATTGTATTTTCTAACTGGGCTGCTGTGTAAGTGGGCTGTGTAGAAGTGGAGTTTAAAGAAGGAGGTGGGAGGAGAAAGGCAAGATCAGGAGGATGAGATTGACAGATTGCTTGGTGGGGCTGGGGAAGACCCGGCGGTCATGGTACACATTGGCACCAATGGCAAGGTCAGGGGGAGATGGAAGGTCCTTAAAAATGATTTCAGGGAACTAGGAGAGAAGCTCAAGTCCAGGACCTCCAAGTTAGTGTTTTCAGAAATACTGCCAGTGCCACAAGCGTCACTAGAGAGACAAAAGGAGTTTAGGGAGTTAAATAAGTGTCTCAGAAGCTGGTGCAGGAAGGAAAGGTTTGGGTTCATGAAGAACTGGACCGACTTCGGCTACAGACTCTACAGTAGGGACGGGCTGCACCTTAATGAGGAAGACAGGACAAATTAAAGCAGCCAAACTAGAGACCGAGAGATTAATCGCCAAAGACAGTAAAACTTTCCCTAAAATGTTCTTCAGTTATATACAGTGCCTTGCGAAAGTATTCGGCCCCCTGGAACTTTTCAACCTTTTGCCACATTTCAGGCTTCAAACAAAAAGATTTTTTTGGTAAAGAATCAACAACAAGTGGGTCACAATTGTGAAGTGGAACGAAATTTATTGGATCATTTAAACTTTTTTTGTAATAATAAAACTGAAAAGTTGGGCGTGCAAAATTATTCGGCCCATTTACTTTCAGTTCAGAAAACGCACTCCAGAAGGTTATTGAGGATCTTTGAATGATCCAATGTTGTCCTAAATGACTGATGAAGATAAATAGAATCCACCTGTGTGTAATCAAGTCACCGTATAAATGCACCTGCTCTGTGATAGTCTCAGGGTTCTGTTTAAAGCGCAGAGAGCATCATGAAGACCAAGGAACACACCAGGCAGGTCCGTGATACTGTTGTGGAGAAGTTTAAAGCCGGATTTGGATACCAAAAGATTTCCCAAGCTTTAAACATCCCAAGGAGCACTGTGCAAGCGATCATATTGAAATGGAAGGAGTATCAGACCACTGCAAATCTACCAAGACCCGGCCGTCCCTCTAAACTTTCATCTCAAACAAGGAGAAGACTGATCAGAGATCCAGCCAAGAAGCCCATGATCACTCTGGATGAACTGCAGAGATCTACAGCTGAGGTGGGAGAGTCTGTCCATAGGACAACAATCAGTTGAACACTTCACAAATCTAGCCTTTATGGAAGAGTGGCTAGAAGAAAGCCATTTCTCAAAGATATCCATAAAAAGTCTCGTTTACAGTTTGCCACAAGCCACCTGGGAGACACACCAAACATGTGGAAGAAGGTGCTCTGGTCAGATGAAACCAAAATTGAACTTTTTGGAAACAATACAAAACTACTGTATATGTTTGGCATAAAAGCAACACAGCTCATCACCCTGAACACACCATCCCCACTGTCAAACATAGTGGTGGCAGCATCATGGTTTGGGCCTGCTTTTCATCAACAGGGACAGGGAAGATGGTTAAACTTGATGGGAAGATGGATGGAGCCAAATACAGGACCATTCTGGATGAAAACCTGTTGGAGTCTGCAAAAGACCTGAGACTAGGACGGAGATTTATCTTCCAACAAGACAATGATCCCAAACATAAAGCAAAATCTACAATGGAATGGTTCAAAAATAAACGTATCCAGGTCTTAGAATGGCCAAGTCAAAGTCCTGACCTGAATCCAATTGAGAATATGTGGAAAGAGCTGAAAACTGCTGTTCACAAACGCTCTCCATCCAACCTCAAAGAGCTTGAGCTGTTTTGCAAGGAAGACTGGGCAAGAATTTCAGTCTCTAGATGTGCAAAACCGATAGGGACATACCCCAAGCGACTTGCAGCTGTAATCGCAGCAAAAGGTGGTGCAACAAAGTATTACTGCAAGGGGGCCAAATAATTTTGCACGCCCCACTTTTCAGTTTTATTATTACAAAAAAAGTTTAAATAATCCAATAAATTTTGTTCCACTTCACAATTGTGACCCACTTGTTGTTGATTCTTCACCAAAAATGTAAAATGTTATATCTATTCTTTTTGTTTTAAGCCTGAAATGTGGCAAAAGGTTGAAAAGTTCCAGGGGGTCGAATACTTTTGCAAGGCACTGTGAATAGTAAAAAGTATAAATCTGAATGTGTCGGCCCCTTACAGAGTAATGAGGGGGGAGTTGCAGAAAGCGATGAGGAGAAAGTAAAGCTATTAAATATTTTTTTTCTCCACTGTATTCACTGAGGAAAATAAACTGTCAGATGAAATGCAGAATATAAAAGTAAATTCCCCATTAAAAGTACCCTGTCTGACCCAGGAAGAACTACAGCGGCGTCTTAAAAAGATTAAAATAGACAAATCGCCAGGACTGCTTGGCATACACCCCTGTATCCTGGGAGAATTAAGTAATGTCATAGCCAGACCGTTATTTCTGATATTTAAGGACTCTATACTGACAGGGAATGTTCCACAGGATTGGCACATAGCAAATGTGGTGCATTGCAGATGACACTAAACTGTGTAAAGTAATTAACAAAGAAGAGGACAGTACACTGCTACAGATGGATCTGGATAGATTGGAGGCTTGGGCAGAGAAGTGGCAGATGAGGTTTAACACTGACAAATGTAAGGTTATGCACATGGAAAGGAATAATGCAAGTCACCAGTACATACTAAATGGTAAAACACTAGGTAACACTGACATGGAAAAGGACCTAGGGATTTTAATGAACAGGAAACTAAGCTGTAGAAACCAGTGTCAGACAGCTGCTGCCAAGGCCAATACGATAATGGGTTGCATCAAAAGAGGCATAGATGCTTGTGATGAGAACATATTCCTGCCACTTTACAAATCACTAGTCAGACCACACATAGAGTACTGTGCACAGTTCTGGGCTCCTGTGAACAAGGCAGACATAGCAGAGCTAGAGAGGGTTCAGAGGAGGGCAACTAAAGTAATAACTGGAATGGGTGGACTACAGTACCCAGAAAGATGATCAAAATTAGGATTATTCACTCTAGAAAAAAGACGACTGAGGGGAGATCTAGTAACTATGTATAAATATATCAGGGGCCAGTACAGAGATCTCTCCCATGATCTATTTATCCCCAGGACTGTGGCTGTGATGAGGGGACATCCTTTGTGTCTGGAGGAAAGAAGGTTTGTACACAAACATAGAAGAGGATTCTTTACAGTAAGAGCAGTAAGACTATGGAACTCTCTGCCTGAGGAGGTGGTGATGGTAAATTCACTAAAAGAGTTCAAGAGGGGCCTGGATGTATTTCTGGAGGGTAAGAATATTACAGGTTATAGTTACTAGAGAGGGGTCGTTGATCCAGGTAGCTAATCTGATTGCCTGATTGGAGTCGGGAAGGAATTTTTTCCCCTAAAGTGGGGAAAATTGGCTTCTACCTCACAGGGTTT